>JAKCPI010023330.1:0-41781 GCA_023213315.1 Euborellia annulipes | reverse complement strand
ACCACCACGGCTCTGAATGTCTTTTCATATATACGCTCTGTTTAATTATTGTCTGATATAATTCATTCTTTCTGGGGTGTGTAGTGGGGAATTCGGCCCCCGTACGTATAATATAGTGGCGGGTGGTCCCCCCTCCACCCGTGTTGTTCCGCAACGGACAGTTATCCTGAGTAACACTGACTCGCGGTCTGCTTAATCACTTGGAGGCTGGAGGTCGGGATGCTGGAGCGGCCTGGAGCCGGACTACCACATAGTACCACCCCGTGTGCGTGTGCTAACGGCCACTCTCTTCTCCCCCTCTCTACCGTTTTACGCCCGCCCAAATTAAATTTTTACTTTAATTTATTTCGCTAACACTAACAGAAATAACAATTATACAAGATATGCTTAACTTTAAACTTTATAGATTATCTATTTAATTTAATTTTATACAAGCATATTATTATTAATTTTAACATTCTTTTCTTAATAAAAAAAAAAAAAAATTTATCATGCCGCCGTGGCCGTTTTAACCATTTTTACATTTACTTGAAAAAAATGGTTAAAACGTTGCTATACTGCCATGTCAAGCCTGACGAATGCATCATTTTTGATGTATCTGCTGTTTTTGTGTTTTGTTAGGCTTTATGTAGATTAAGATTCATTACAATAAAATTGTTTGACTGATCGTAGGTCCTGATGAAAAGTGCGATCGGCCTCAAGAAACGTCGACAAAAAATAGATTTTTGTTTTATTTTTCGCCTTGGCTGCCCTCGTAACACATCCTCATATCATAATATCCAGCCATCAAGAAACAACTAAAAAAATTTAAAATTATTAAAATTTAATACTAATACATAAATAGACATGACAGATATAATTGACATTGATTAGAATACATTTGCTAAATGAAAAGAAGAGACAAAAAGTGATTAAAAGAAAAAAACTTTTGGAAAAAAAGTTCTTTGTTGCCTTCTCCCTCTATGTTTTGTAATTTTTACAATATGTTGAGTTTCTTGATCTCTCAATGTCGTCTATATGGAAGTGTCTCTGCAACTTTTAAAGAGGGGGCAGTCCTCAAATTTAGAAATGGATAACTCGATCAATTTCTTTCTTTTTTTTAATTTTTGCCCTGTCAGTTGCTGAGAGCATTTATGGATTATATTAATAGTTGTATGTATACATGGGCGTAGCCATAAATTTTTGATGGGGGGGTGGGTGGTTTCAAGTAAATGTTTTCAAACATTTGAAAAATTTAAGATTATTTTATGGTATTTATAAATCATTTTTTTTTAGCTAGAGTGAATTATTATATTTTACTTTCTCTTACCCTATATGAAATATAATTTGTATTATATAGCTTAAATATCTAGTGGCTTGGGAGGGGGGGTGAACCCCAAACCCCCCTGGCTACGCCTATGTATGTATATCAATATATTGAAATACTTAGTAGGCCTATTGATAGCTACCGGGGACGTTCAACATGCTGATCCTTCGTGGTCAAAAGCCGAGGTTTCGCCGCGCTTGGCATTGCTTAACAGCAACGATTGTTGTGACTGTTGCTCTGTGTCAGGCCCCCGGCTCGATCAATTTTGAAGATATTATCTTCGGATTTTTCTTAAATGAAAAATAATTCATAATATTTTCTTTTATGATTTACTTTCTGAACTCGACTATAAGAAAAAGACGAAAAATATTTTTTCAACTTCTCAATTACTATATCGTGTCGATGTAGGATGGTATTGTAATCACTTCAATTGTGATATTGATGATTATTGGTTTTTGTTTTATCTTTAAGAAACTATCAAAATAAGTAGGAAAATCAAGTTCTTTTTTTGCTGAATAATTTATAGCAAATAGTTCCAGCGAGATAGTTGATTTTAATCTAATTAATAATCATTTTCCTTCTTGTTTGCTTGTATTTGTTCGTTTGAGAGTGAGAGAGAGCAAGATCCGAGCTCTTGATCGAATCGGAACCAGGACTGGCAAACGACATAAATCGAGCAGGTCGTCGACGTTGCTCGTTAGCGGCGGGGGTGGCACCGTGGCACCAAGACACTCAGGCACCCATATCTGGCACAATGCGGTGGGTGCCACCAGCCTGGTACCAACCGACAAACCATTAGGAGTCGCCCTCAGTGGCGGCCAGCATAAATCGCCAATCCGATAAGCGCGAATTCATTAGGGCTCATCCCGGTAAGGGGAGGGGGACGGGAAGAGAGAAAGACAAAGGCGGACCCTCCCCCTTCCTACAACATGTTTTTTCAGAAAACTTGCTAAACTATATATTGTATTTATCATTTGTATCGAATTGATTTCCAATTAAAGCAAGCAAGCACGCTGACTGCCACTCTCTCTTTCCCTCCACCTTCTTCCTCCCCACTACTTCGCTCTTTACTGTTTATGAGCCTGCAATACAGTAAACATTCCCTTAAATGCTCTCTCCGATTTGAAACTTACATATTTTAAGTCAACTTATTGTTTCCAAATAAATATTACCTTATAAAATATAAACGCTGGCTGGCTCGCTTTTCTTTTACCTAAAATATACGTTTATTTAAATGTATATTATTGGATCTGATGGAAGCTAGCCAAATAAATACAAATATATAATCCCAAATATATATATACACAGTATATAATCCCCCTCTCTAGATTTAGTATTTAAAAGTATAATAGAATTTTGTGATATATACTTTTATACTACTATGGTTTATAAAGACATTTTTATCCTCAGTATCCAATTATTATTTCAATCATTTTTCCAACATTGGTTTGTATTTTGAAATTAACCTCTTTTGATTTTTAGTCTTCTTTCAATAGAAATTTAATTTTTTTCAGGAAAAAAAAAGAAAAATCAATTTTTTTTAAAAAATTCAATTTTTTACTTTCTCTTACCTATGTATATATGTAATATATATATAGAGAGAAAGTATTGGATTCATGTCCAAAAATTCGATGTCGAGATTTTGACGGATCTTCACGTTTTGAGGTCCCCTGAATCCAAAAAGTGGTTTTCGCGACATGGTCTGTCTGTGGGTGTGTGGGTGGGTGTGTGGGTGGGTGTGTGGGTGTGTGGGTGTGTGTTCAATTTTAAGCATGAAGGAATTGAGCTACGAGGTTGAAATTTTATATTTAAGTTAAACACCCCCCGGGACCGGAAAAATAAGGTTTTAATCAAAATCGGCCAAAGTGTACTAGTACTTTACTGATGTACTTTTTCAGTTTTTTTTTGATTTTCTCAAAATTTGCTCCAACGATTTTTTTTTAAAATTCAAAAATCAATTATTTTTTAGATTCTCTTTAAAATGTCATATTCTCATTTTGTGATTGAAATCTTCTGAAGACCACTTTACTCTTGTATTTCATAGGGAAGATAGGAGAAATGGTTGCCATGGTAACAAAATATAAATATTTTCCCATACTTATAAATTTTACATCTGAATTTAAATGTTCCGTACTGTCGGGAACTAAATATATGTCGACACAAAAAATCTGGTGTGACAAGCACAGAACACAACTTTCGATTACCGAAGGTAAGGAGAAAGTTGTGTGCTGTGCGCCAGTCACACCAGATTTTTTTAACCTTCTTCTCTATATAAAGAAAGATGTGTCTGGATGAATGATTGATTGATAATCAAGGTAGGGTCTAAACTACAAAATTTAGAAAGGGAGCTTACAAGCATTACGTAATGCAATTTTTGACCCTCCTCCCCCTCCCATGTAACGCGCCGTAACATTTTTCTGGACCCCCCCCTAGATGTTACGTAACGCTCAAGTGGCCATTTTTATCTAAAAGTCACAATTTTGTTGCGCAAAGTACCGGAAAATCGCTAAAATACCAGTAACGTAACGTGTTGTTCAACCCCCCCCCCCCCAAATTGCGTTACATGCGTTATTGCATGGTAACGTTTTACGAGACCCCCCTCCCCCAAATTGCGTTACGTAATATTTATACGCTCCCAAAGCTGAAATTTGGCCTTGGGATTACATTTATTTTGCAGGCGTGGATTAAAGAGCAATTTTTCGAAATTCCGATTTTAAGGGCCCCAAATCATTATTTTTGAGTAAAATTTTGACTTTAATATTTCTTAAATACCGTAAATATCTCGAAATCTATATTAGGTGTATTTTGAAATTCGACCCCCTAAGGACCCAAAACCTGCCAAAAAAAATGCTATTTTTTATTTGGATTTTTCAATTTTTATAATAACTTTTAGACAAGTTTAGCTATCAATTTACTTTTTGCACTATAAGTTTGCTTAGATGAATATCTAAAAAAAAGTCTTCAGTGTTTTTCAAAATTCAAATTCTAACCCTCCACCCCTAAATTTAATTGTTCAGAATATACAATATGTAAATTATTCTAAAAAGAGAATTGAGATTTATTTTAATTTTGAAACTATCGTTTTAGACCTACAGTAACTATATTATTATTATTGTTTATTATTAATAAATAAGATTTTAGTCCTCGGGCTTTGGTGTAGTTGCTAGCGTGCTGGTCTTCTATACCAAGGGTAGCCGGGTTCGGACCCCAGGCAGTCCGATGATTTTATTTAAGTCATTTGGATATCAAATGGCTTAAATAAATATCCTAATCCCAATATATATATTAATAAAATACGTGTATTGTAACAGTCTTATATGGCCCAAGTTGCCGAAAAGACTATATGTCTGTGTGTGAGTGTTTAAAAAAGATTTTAATTTTATCCATAGGTGAAAGTATTGCGGGGTTTAGAGGTTCTGTAAAATTTTGGATTTTGTGCCCCATATTAATTCACCGGGAAGGTTGAATTATAAAAAAATTTTCTTTAAAAAAAAAATACTTTCTTAAAGCATTAATATGAAATGTAAAACAAAATCAATAAAAAAAGAGTCAATATCCATTTCGTTGTTGTGAAGGTATTAAAACGTAAGCGTTTATGAATTGTTGAATTATGACTAATAAACAAAGACTGTAAAGCCTCTTTAGGAGCAATAAAAATTTCTTTGCCATCAACACAGGTGTAATATGTGGATATTCATAGCCATTCAGCTAACATAAGTTTGTTTTTATAAGTACTCTATTAGTGTACAGTACTTGTTTTTATTTTTAAGCTTGTTTTGAAAAAAAAAAAAATTAAATTAATATTTTTATATAGAAGTCTAAATTTTAATAAGTTGTTTTCAAGTTCCTTCATTTAGCCTAGTTATATAAAATTAAAGACAAACCTCCCCCTTCTCCCTCACCTGGATACGCCATTCGTGTAGGCCTCTTTTTTTAATGATTTATGTTTATTGTATTTTCTTTTTTTATTGTAACATTTTGAATCGGAACATCTTTTAAAAATAATTTTTTTTTTTTCTTTATTTAGTATTTATGGTTGAAATTTAAAGGGCCAGGATTCCCTCAGAGGGCCCGGGCTCCGGTGATTTATCTTCCCTACCCCCTTTTATCTCCGGCCCTGGGTGCGCTAGCTTACTACAATAAAATATCTACAAAATTTGCTAAACTGTTAGATAGACCTGATTTTCATTGAGTAACTCACCAGTGAGGTCATTTATTACTTTCTCTTACCTATGTATATATGTAATATATATATAGAGAGAAAGTATTGGATTCATGTCAAAAATTCGATGTCGAGATTTTGATGGATCTTCACGTTTTGAGGTCCCCTGAATCCAAAAAACTGGTTTTCGCGACATGGTCTGTCTGTGTGTGGGTGTGTGTGTGTGTGTGTTCAATTTTAAGCATGAAGGAATTGAGCTATGAGGGTTGAAATTTTATATTTAAGTTAAACACCCCCGGGACCGGAAAAATAAGCTTTTAATCAAAATCGGCCAAAGAGTACTAGTACTTTACTGATGTACTTTTTCAGTTTTTTTCGATTTTCTCAAAATTTGCTCCAACGATTTTTTTTAAAATTCAAAAAATCAATTATTTTTTAGATGCTCTTTCAAATGTATATTCTCATTTTGTGATTGAAATCTTCTGAAGAACACTTTACTCTTGTGCTCCATAGGAAAAGATAGGAGAAAATGGTTGCCATGGTAACAAAAATATAAATATTTTGCCATACTTATAAATTTTACATCTTGAAAATCGAATGTACCGTACTGTCGGAAACTAAATACATGTCGACCACAAAAAATCTGGTGTGACAAGCACAGTACACAACATTCGATTACCGAAGGTAAGAGAAAGTTGGTGTGCTGTGCGCCAGTCACACCAGATTTTCATTCCTTTCTTTGGTTAAATAAACAAACCACAAAAGATTACAAAATTAAAATTAATAAATAAAGTCTTTTGAAATAATCGAACGATGTAAAGAAATTTGTTTATACCCTAAAAAGGGGTGATGAATTAAATTTGATTGAATTATTCAAGTTAATCATCTGGCTGATAAAATATAATAAATTATAAATCCTTTTTAAGAGTTGAAAAGAAAAATGGATATGACTATTTCAACTTTCACCTTCTTACATACGCATCGAAATTTACAACTCGCCTTGCCTTCTTTGCCTAATACATATATGAGTGATTAATGATTATATATATTTTTTTTTAATTTTACAATTAGTTAAGATCCTTCATCGTGTTTTTTTTTTTTTTTTATCTCTGCAAATATATTTTATACAAAACAATATTTCATTAAGTTGGTGGTCTGGGGTTCCGGACTCGCTTCCTGTCCCAAGCGAGAAGAATTTATTTCAATTGAAATGAATGCCAATCATTTGAAATAAATAGCGATGGCATCTAAATGGCCTGAGATGCTGAAAACTAAAGGGGGGTAGAGGGAGTAATTAATTTTTATATAGACCTCTATGTGGCCTTTTTATAAAGATAGCTGTTTCTTAGTGAGGGCAAGAGGAATTTGGGACTCGCCCCTTACACTTTTACCAACCTTGATGTTATTGGAAATCTAAGAACTGAAATAAAAATTCACTCGTTTTTTTTTTTTTTACTTTCTCTTACATATATATATAAAAATTCTCATTTTGCCCTTGAAATCTTTTGAAGCACACTTTACTCTTGTATTTCATAGGAAAAAGGAGAAATGGTTGCCATGGTAACAAATTATAAATATTTCCTCCCGTTTAAAAATTTTACATCTTGAATTCACATATACCGTTCTGTCGGAAACTAAATATATATTGTCAAAAAAATTTGGTGTGACAAGCACAGTACACAACTCTCGATTACCGAAGGTAAGAGAAAGTTGTGTGCTATGCGACCAGTCACCCCAAATTTTTAATTTTCTAAACTATCTATTTCTTTTTGGAATTCATACAAAAAATAAATAAATTTTGGAAAGTTATTAATTCAAATGAACGTCCGCTCAGAAATTATTCTTCAATAATTTTTTATTTTTTGAAACATCCCAATGTCATTTATTCATTTACGTATATATAAAAAAAAAAAACATCTAATTTAGCGGAAATATTTAAATTAAATCGAGTTTGAGATTAAATGAAATTTGTTTCAAAGTCAAAAACGTGTGAAATTTGAAAATAAAAATTTTTTTTTCCAAGATACAGTATTTAAATTCGTTCTTAATGTAACATAAAAAGTACAGATGATTTAATTTGAATAGTGCTACAAAAAGAAAAAAAGAGAGAGGGAGAAATATTTGACTTTGAGAAGGATGAGGATGGAGAAGGTAAAAGGAGAGATGCGAATCGGGAATCCCAGCCTCCAAATGATGATTGATCGGCCCCCGTCCCTCAGCATCCATGTATGATTTACGCCAATGGACCACGTCACGGCCTTTCAAATTAAATGCTCAATTGTGATTGGTTAATTTCTCTAGAAAGCAATATACACGTTCAACTATTGTTTCAGGCCGGAGATATATTTCTTTTTTTTTATTATTTTTTTACTTTGTGGGCGTCAGCTATTTTTGATAGGTCGGAAGAATTATGGTAAGAGGGCGGACGAATTTTGAGGCGCAATTGAGTTCCGCCAGAGACGATGGCGATCCTCGGCACACCAGCCAATCCGATAAACTATTTATTCATGTCACCGAAGGTATCATTAGAGAGAAAGAGAGAAGGGGGCCTCTTTGATTTTATTATGTTTTTATTTTTAATTCCGCCCCAGATTCGATGGCTGGCGTGGGATTTTGCCAACAGCAATCGCTAGATTTATTAGTATTTAAGTTCGCTGCGCCCGGGAATTAATATTTCCATTGAACTGAGCAAAAGTGGGCCAGGTGGATGGGGGCGAGGCGAGCCCAAGCCAAATCTTGGCATTTTATGGATATCGGTAAAACTTATTCCGATACATACTATGTACGATCGGATCCTCTTCTTAAAGCTGCAATTGAAAAAAGTCAATAAGGGGACGGCCCTCTCCTTCCCTTTTTGCAACTGAAAAGGTGTCTTCTTCTCAAGTTCACTTCGCCTTTTGCGCGTTTCTCGCACATGCATCTTGATTTTGACAGTTTGTTTATCTGGAGCGAGCGTTAATTAGAAAAACCTATATAAATATGTCAGGGATAATCTATAATTACGAATCTGAAGTTTGAACGAGAGCCACTGACTATTGAGAGAAGGGGAACAAAAGTAGTCAG
Organism: Euborellia annulipes; assembly: GCA_023213315.1. Lineage (NCBI taxonomy): Eukaryota > Metazoa > Arthropoda > Insecta > Dermaptera > Anisolabididae > Euborellia > Euborellia annulipes. The sequence goes on along the minus strand of JAKCPI010023330.1, from coordinate 33,250 downwards.
GAATTAACGAGAGGATCAGCAGCCGTTAGATGGATTCTAATTAAAAATCACTCTCCCTCTCGACCTACAAATTATGTTGGAATATTAAAAAAAAAAATATTTTCTTCCTTAAGAAAATAACAGAGTAGTTATTACTTAATTGTTAATTCTTCTTTGGGTTTAAAAATTGATCAGTAACTATCGAGAATCCTCCTCCTCATACCCTTTAAATTTAAATTTTGTCTACTAGTATTTAGCATAGCTCAAGGCTAGATAATTAAAGCTATATATTTAGCCTAAATTGAACTATTATACTGGGAGATTTAACTTAGCGACTAAGAGACTTTTAGTTCATTTTTTACTAACATCAACAAGAAAAGAAAAACATCACAAATAATATTTCTGCAAAATTAAACTTAAGGCGGCTACACACGTAACTGCAATCTTCACAAGTATGCACGTGCAATCTTTTTGTACAAGCAAACTGTAGCGCAATCATAATTGTTCAATCCGCTTGATGCTCGATTGAATTTTAATCATGCACAAGCATATTTGCTCAAGCAAAACTCTCCGTCATTTTATAGACTCCTTGAAATTTGATAGAATATGGACCCTTGAGTTTAGTCAACCAAACGAATATTTTTAAAATAAATAATTCATCTTTTTTTTTTAATGCAACTGAAGGGGCTAAGAAAATTCTTCAGACTAACAAAGCATTTTGGTTGCCTAAGCTCAAGGCTCCACTTTCGAGCACATCAGACACTTATTGCGCTGAACACACACTTAGAACAATAAAGGAGCAATCTCAAAACATATTTTTTTTTTTTTGTAATTTAAAAAAAAAAAAACTTTTTTTGCCTTTTATTTAATCAAACACCATTTGTCTAATATTTTTTACATGAGAGATAATTACTACAAATGTTTCTTCCAGTTCATTAAATTAGACAACTGTTCTATTTAAATATTTTATTAAAAAAATTTTAATTGGTTTTTTTCCCTTCATAGTTAACCAGGGTAAGAAAGAGGGCAGGATTTCGTCACCTGCTAATAATAAGTATCCTTGGTAGATGGAATGCTGAGAGAAGGGGATGCTGGTGCTGCTGTAGTCATAAATCGCAGCAGCCATCACTCCGTATCTCGCTGCTTTCTCAGTTCAGTGATAAATAGTAATTATACCTCTCTTGGTTTTCTCCCTCTCCCTCCTTTGCTTCATTATGACGAGCGCCATAATTCATTGACGCCTCTAGAATAAATATGGCTGGACAAAACAAGCCTCTTCGGCAGCAACGAATCGATACAGCCAAGACAGCAGAAGCAGCAACAACAGCAACTCCATCAAAATCGTCCCTCGCTCACTCTCTTCTTTTACTCATCTCCCTCGCGACGGACCAGGAATATTTAATCCCCACCATGGGGGCGCCGTCCTCCTTAATGCAATTATCAAAGATCCATCGAGAATATTTATTTCATTTTCTCTCTCTTCTCCAAGTGAATTGAATTTTATTTTGATAATCAAAACCAAAAGAGGATGGATGGATGGATCAAAAAACATTAAAAAACGTCCTATATATTATTATTCCTCCTGCATATTTCTCTCTATTTACTAAAAAAAAAAGGAATTTTTATTTAACTTTTTTTTCATATAGCTATATAGATACTCATTAGAGTAAAACAAAAAAAAAAAAAAAAAAAAAAATATTTCTTAATTCTAAAATATTCTGTATCGGTTGTATTTGGGATCCTGGAAAGAATTTTGACATTCAATTTGTTTTTTAAAACTAATTCGAAAAAATTTACAACTAATTAGGATGATTTCGGAAAAAGTTTTCACGTGGGGGTGGGGGGGGGGGGGGTGGAGAAAATATTTTATTTAAGATAATTGTCTTGAGATTCACCCCTCTTAAATCAGAATATTTTAATATTATTCAATAAATTCTGACATTTAGGCCGGTATTCATAATCGAGACTTATTGAATAAGTCAGACTAAAGTAATTGCTTAAGTTCACTTTCGATTCATAGTCACAAACAAGCAATCCTTTGAGTCACTGCAAACAAGCAGCACCTGGCGGAGACTTGACAAAGTAAAGACTTGTTACCTAGGTCACTAACCCTTACTTATTCGAAGTTTTCGTTATTCAGAGTTATTTCTTAAGCCAAAACTAGTTTCAAATAAGTTCGTTCGATTTCATAGTGATTTTTCATGCGGACTAGATAGCAAACAAGTCAGAATTTAACAAGTCAAGTCGAAAGGTGACTTGAGTCTTTGTTTTTGACAGCAGTTGTCAGATTTTAATTTTCAAATTATCATAAAAGTAAAAAATTAAGGTAAGAATTAATTATTAAATTAAATTATTATTAAATAACATTATTATTTATTCAAATTTCCACTTGGAATATAATAATTAATAAAAATATATTTTTGCAGTTCTATTTTGGAAATTATAGTTTATAAAAAAAGAAGAGCATTATTATATTATTATAAAAGGTTAATGAATACTTTGTTTTAAATAACTATTAATTATTTAAATTTACATTTGGAATATAATCTTTAATAATAACTAAAATATTTATTTTAGATGGACTTGCAGACACAATTATGATTTAAATTTATATTGTGGAAGTATTTTTTATGATGAACTGAGATGTTGATAGTTAATAAAATAAAACACGGTAGTTTTTTGGTTGCAGGTCAATTTTCGACTGAACATTCAGTTCAGATGGTTATAAATCATAATCTTCAGGCTTGGAAATCACAATCAAGTTATATTTACTATAATAAATGAATGCTTTCATTTCTTTATAATATAAAAATACATTTTAGTTTTATGATTAACAAAATTTTAAATAAATTAAATTTTCATTGTACATGTAATATTTGTTATTTACCTAAAGAAACCAAAATCCTTTGTAAAGATATTTAAGAACAATTCTTAGCTTATTTTTTCCAAATGATGTGTCTATATATTTTTTTATTAATAAATATATATTTCTATGTATATTAAGGCCTTATTATAGTTTTTAACCTAAAAAGGTTTTTAATTCAGCTGTCCTTGTTTATTTTTTTTTTTTTAATTTTATATTTTTGTAAAAAAATTAATTATTTTTAATTAAATGTTTTAATTTATAGTATTTATTTAAATTAATTTCAATTTTTATTATGTTGCCTACTTCACAAAACGTCAAATTATTTTTTCACAATAATATAATATTTCTGTAATATTTTATTCTTTGAAATTTTCGACTCGCCATATTAGCCGAAGGTTGCCGATTGTATCCGATCGGACCCGAAAATAGCCGAAGTCGTTGACTTGACGAAGCAATTGGTTTGGCAAACAAGCAATGTTTATTGGAACTCTGACTTCAAAAAGTCTTGCTTGAATAATGTTTATGAAATCATAAGCGAACTAGATCGACTTGTTCAAAAAAGTCTTACTTCATGGAGTCAGACTTAAGCACGAAAACAAGTTTCAACTATGAATACGGCCCTAAAACGCAAAATTGGGAAGACCGCACCATTGACCATCTATCTTTAAAGATAGTAAATAAGAGAATAACATTTCTATTTTATTTTTTTGTTTAAGGTTTTTTCCGTATATACTCTCTTTATTCATGACTTGGTAAGTCATCAAGTAGAAAGTGTACTCTTAGGAGTAAATTATATTGAGGTGGGTTCCTGTTTCCTTCCTCAGAAAGAGGCATCTCAAATAGCGTTGGATAATTTTTTGCCATGAGGTGGATTTGAACTCGAGTTGTTTTCAACTCAGATTATAAGCATAACTGTTTTCCCCCCTTGGGACCTAAGGCTATTTCAAATAATTGATAGCTATTTAAATTGTTCATTTTTAGTTATTCTGTTTTTCGTTTTTTTCCTTCTAATTCAATTTTTCCCTTTCCCTTATTATAAGCCAAGTTGCTAAATACAAACCGAACTACATCTGTAAAAGAAAGTGGATTAAAGGTTAAAATTCGCAAATAAAACAAGAAGACATTTTTCGCTCGTAGGTTTGGACCATCATCAGAGATGTGGTTGTGTTATAATGGCCTAATGATGGTCTAAACTTAAGACCGAAACATTACTATATGGTGATCTATTAAATCGCTTGTTTTCTTTTTTTATTTGTACATCTTTATAGCCTTATTGTGCAACCTCTAGATACAATCAAGTTAAAGGATTAATTTCCCTTATTAATTAATGTTGGTCAGGATTTTCACTCCTATTGATTAGTTCACATTGCATAAATTTGAGTTTTATCTCATAAAATTTTTTACATTTTTCTATGAATGGAGATTATCAACAATAGAAAATGTGAAAGTTTTCTCAATCAATAGGTTATTCTCCACAAATAGAAGTTTTAACCGCCGAACCATGAGAAGAGAAGCTCGAGTAGCCTACATCCATATCAATCCCAATCTCATAAAATAAGCGAAAGAACACTGCAAACCATTTTAAACACAATCACATACATGTATCTTGTCCCTATAACAAACTTCAGACACCTAAACAATAATCAAAGAGTAATGATGGGTCAATAAATTGGCCTGAACTTCCTCATTTTTTCGCTACTCCTGTCCCTTTCCCTTTACATCTATATATATAAAAATGAAATGGGAAAAATGTATGTATGTATGTAAATATGTATGTATATGTTCTATAGAAATCCACAATTTTCAATGAATCCATTTGAAATTAAGTACACCTATAATACATGGCTCTGGGAGTAACGTAGTAATAATTTGAATCTCTTAAATATTTTGGAAAATTAATTATAATCAAATTTCTTCAATATGGGAACACAAAATCAACAAGTTGGCTAGAAATTAGAGAGCGTCCTTTATGCTCTGAGAACCAGCTTCCTACCTGACTATGGGCTGGGGTGGGGGCTACGCAGCAGTTGAAAAACGAAAGAGGACGCAGGTGACTGACCCTTTAAACAATCATAAACAGACCCTTTTGTGCTGTTCCCAATCGGTACCCTCGCCTCGCTTGAATATAAGATCCTTCCTTAACATCTTAACACTTGCATTGCAACAAGAAACAAATTGGGAATAAACTTGCTCGCCGAAGGCGAGCAAGGGGTCCAGGGGCGCAGCCCCCTGCTAGGGGAAAGCCCGCCGAGGCGGGCTTTGCGACTAGTATTAAATATTTTTGCAACCATTGTTAATTTATATTAAACATAATAAACTAGGTTAATTTTTTAATTAAAAATTGCAATCGCAAATTTATCCTACTTTTCACATTTTCAAAACTGAGGTCGAAACCTCTTTTTAAGGAGAATAATTAAACCGATTAATCAAAATTGTATATTGATAAAAAAAAATGGCAATAATCAATAACAGTTGAAAGCCACTTACTTGTTAGACTTAATCACTAATAATCCGTAAACCTATTTTCGAAAAATAAAAACAAAATGAATTTGAAGAGAGGTTAATTTGAACATTGTAGAGCAGCAAGTAAGCAGGACGGACGTAACTAAAACGTAAATTAATTCTAATTACCTTATAATAAATTTTAAATGAATTAATAGTGTCTGGTCTAAAATAAATTTAAACAATTAAATATTCATTAAAAACAAAAACAATTGTGAAATAGGATTTAATTTATTCTCAATTTAAGTAAGGGGGTGGATTATGTTTAAACATTTTCACTGATGGAAAAACTCAAATTTGATAAATTATTTTATATATTTATCATTAATATATGATTTTCATCGATCTTAATTTCTCATTTCTTTTTTTCTCCTTTTCTAATGAATGAATTTTTTTTGAGGATGAGGACGAACGATAAGGAGAAAAAAACCAGCTTCCGTTTTTGGAAATAAGAGAAAGTAAAAAAAGGTAAAATGATGAATTTTGTATAGGAAATTTAAAGGAGGGGGGTGGCAAATTAAATTTTGCCCCCCTAACAAATCTCCTAGTTCCGGCCCTGTTATTAGTAGACTAGTTATTATAACAACCCTTGGAGTGAAAAAAATTCGTCTGGAGTTTTTTGTTTTCACTTTTTTTGCAAAAAGAAAAAAAATCTTTATATTTATGTCATATTAAACGAATAAACATAAAGTTTTATAGTAAATTTCTCATTAAATTTGAATTGTTGTTTTTAATAGTTAGATGTTAATTTATTTATGTGGATCACAGAACACTGATCAATCAATGGCGCAGAGAAAAAGGCCATCAGACGAATAATATTGAAACAAAATATCATATATGTACGCTTAACACATAACAAAGGGTTGGGATAAAAACAAGACCAAAACTAAATTTCTTTTAATAAAACTTTCTCTGATATTTAACAAATATCATTTAATTTTTTTTCCGCCTCTTATATAATTTTTACTTTCTCTTACCCTATATATGAATTATATAGAAAGTATTGGATTCATGTCAAAAATCCGATGTCGAGATTTTGATGGATATACACGTTTTGAGGTCCCCTGAATCCAAAAAAGTGGTTTTCGCGACATGGTCTGCCTGTCTGTATATATGTATGTGTGTGTCTGTGAACAAAATATCTCAGGAACTAAAAGAGATACGAAGTTGAAATTTTATATTTAAGTCAGGCACCCCCCCCCCCCTCCCCAAAGGGTGAAAATAAGCATTTGAACCAAATCGGCCAAAAAGTACTAGTACTAAAATTTAGAGTTTAATAACTGTATTTTGAATAAATTTTGATAATTTTACATAGGTTTGTTTGAATGATGAACCAAAAAATAAACATAAAATAGAGACAATAGACTATATAAAGCTAGATTCCATAAAATCTGGCAAATGAAATTTAAATGTTGATTTCTAATCCGAAGTGGGAGAGTGAAAGGCTTGCGCCCTTCATCTTCGTCCCCTTAGCAGCCATTGTATTCAAAGGGGTGGAACCGCTTGGGTGAAAAAAATTAATTTTTCGACGTATTTATAACGAGTTCTCTAAATGAACACACACCTACAAGACGAAATGGGCGATTTTATTGTTGTTTTGATTTATGGGGATGAGCTAGACTCGCTGGGCTGGATCTGACCGTGAGACGACGCACAGCTTCAAGTTGGTCTGGTCTATCTCTCGCCTTGACAATAGGCAACTGAGCGTTCAAATTTTCTCATTCAATAGTTTTTTTTTTTTTTAATCGTTTAATGTTTTTGATGTGTTTTGAAATTCTAAAATTGAAGGATCGGTTTATTATTGAATAGAAAATTGCATATGGAAAAAAATTAATTATAGACTGGTTAAAAATAATTTTAATATTAAAAAATAATTATAAAAATTAATGTCAGGTATAGGCAGGCTCGCGATCCTTTTGGATTTTACTCCTAAAATCCGATCCTATCCATGATCTGGATCGAAATCCCTTTTTGGGGAAGATCTTGGATCTAGATCGAAAACAATTTTTGCTCTCTGGATCTAAGATCGGATTGCTAATCCTTTTCGAAGGATTATAAATCCTTTATTTTTTGCGATCCCTACTTTTTAATAAATATTTATATTCTTTTAATTCATCCAAACGTCTAAAAATCAAGTCCAGATCGGATTTTAGAATCACAGATATGGATTTACGGATTGGAACTGTCATGCTTTTTCTAAATCAGATCAGCAGTTGACAATTATAACAAGTGGGTGTCATATTAAGTAGCAAGGTATACTTTTTTATTCAAGACAAACATGTTTTTATACAAATTCTCTTGGTCTTTCTGGAAGAAGGGGGCGATTAGCACCCGAAACGTCCATCAGCGGGCTGAAATAAAGCGTCATCTCGTATAACCCATTTATTTTTAAAAAAATAGTTATTTTATTTCGCAACTCTTAGATCCATACCATAGGATTAGGCTAATTCAAATCTTTCTATCTACTTTTTAAATAATAATACTCACATTTTCATCGCAGTTAATATTATAGATCAAAAATATAATATCCCCCCCCCAAAAAAAACCTCTAAAAATAAATCCCCAAAACATTTTTTTTGTTTTGGAATTTCCCTGTGTCCAAGTTTCAATATTTTCAACATTGTGCAATATGTTGTGTGTTAGGGATAGTTAGTTATTGTACTAATAACAACTTTGCCATTTCCAATCATTTCGGTTCTCTTATAATTATTTCAAATTACCTTGAGAAGGGGTTAGCCCTGGGCCATTTTAACTATAGCTCTATAATGAGATATCTTTTTAAAACCCCCATGATATTTTCTATTAGCTCTTTTTATAAATTTTTTGAAAGTAATTTTCGTTCAGGAAACTTGTTCTTACCTATTCTATTTGACAATTTTTTTGAGTTTTTTTCTTGCTAAATGTCAGTTTAATTCAGGTAAATGTATCATTGTGAAGTACTAACTTCAAAACCCGACCTAACCAAAGAGAATCGACCACTTTAGTATCAATTTTCTTTTGAGAGAACCTCATAAAATTTTAATAACGCTGACGTACTCAGACTCTGTGCTTTTAGTCACCCTGTCTCATCGATGTAAGGTAGTTTTTCAGAGAGTTCTAGTTTCATTGAAACGATTTTGTTTTCATATGCATCATTTTATTCATCCCATATGTCGAATTAGTTAATTAAGCTTGTTGATTATAAGTTATTTTAATTTTATTATAATGATTTATTTTAATTTATTATAAAATCATTTAATGAATTTTAAACCCTTCTTTTAAATGGAAAATAGGAAAAATTCTCTAATAAATCTCCCATATATTTTTATGGGTTTCAAAAATAAATTTTCCTCATCTTAATTGTTAGTTAGATAAAATTATTTTGAATATTAGAGAGTTTCCGAAATTCCAATACAAAGCACTCAAATCAAAGCCAGACCGACAGAAAGGCGGACAGACGCCTGGAAATATTATATAGATATATAGAAGATAATTTTCCATTTTTATTAAATTAGATAAATGTATTTTGAAAAGTTGAGCAATGCCATAAAGTCTCTCTCTTTTAAATAGATATATCTGTTTAATAATGATTGTCACTCAGCCCAGTCTAATGTTGGAAATAAACTGGGAATCATATTTTATCAAAAGTTATTTCCATCTTATTAAAACTGGTTTACCTGACGAGTTAAATCAGAGATTTATTTTTCGGGGCTGCCCCCTTCTCTTTTAGACAGAGAAAGAGAGATGAGAATGTCGCTCCGGATCAATGCCAGCTCCAGATGGAAGCTGCCAACCCTCTCCTCCCCACCTCCTGAGGATGAGCGAAACGCTACTCAAAAACTTCATCTTTTGACCGCAATGAATAAATCATCTTATGAAAAATGATTTAAGTTCCAGCTTCTTTTATTTATAAACCTTTAAAAAAAAATCGTTGTCGTTAATAACATCGTGCTTTTCTATACCGTTAATTCTAAGGGGCAAAATTATTTACAAGAGGCAGTTGGGCCTTTAAATTACAGCTCTTTAGAACATCCTACTGATTCTTTATTAAAAAAAATCTATATATAACAGATACTTTACAAACTCACTATATAATTTTTTTAGCATTTGGAAAAATATTTTTATTAATTTGTAATCTTGTAATTAGGATTTGGAAAACCCGGAAAATTTGGATAACCGGTTTTTCGGGACTCTCCATAAGTGCAAAATTCTGTTTCAATATTCCAACGAGAAGTTGGTAAAATAGAGAGAGACAGACGGACAGACAGACAAACCGACACTCCGCCATTATTATATATAGATTTTTTAGTATAGGCAAAAAAAGGGGGGGGAAGGGAACAAAAAATATAAATAATTTATAATTTATTTATTTATTTATTTTTTTAAATTTGTTTAAGGTCTTTTTCGGCATCTAAAGCCATTTAGACCCCATTGCTATTTATTTCAAATTTGATAGCCAATTCAAATTAAATAAATTTTTTTAGCTTTGGACGGGAAGCGAAACCGAAACCTCAGGGCTAGAAGCTAATGTCTTCTCTCTGAGCCACGTGTCACGGGCTAATTTATAATTTGAATACAAGTATTACTGAAGAAAAAAATAAATAAATAAATAAAAATGAAAAAAAAAAAACCGAATTCGGTTTTTTCAAACCCTACTTGTAATTTACAGTTATAAAAAAATATATAAAATTTTAATAGGAGGGGTAAAAATGAGAAATGCAGCTAAGGTTATTTCTTTATTTGGTTAATTCACACAGCTGACGTTTCGGTTCAGTGTTTGAACCATCATCAGAGCTGGCGAAAAGTCATTATGAAAGTGTCATAGTGGATTTGATACATTGTTGAAAAATTCTTATATAATAAATATATACACAGTGTGAGACGACCAGGTACATTTATGTATGTCAAATCCACTATGACACTTTCATAATGACTTTTCACCAGCTCTGAAGATGGTTCAAACACGGAACCGAAACGTCAGCTCTGTGAATTAGCCAAATAAAGAAATAACCTTAGCTGCATTTCTCATTTTTACCCTCTTATTAATATAACATCTCAGCTATAAATTGTTTATGCATAAAATTTTAAATTAATTCTTATTCGAATCTGATCTAAAAAAAATTTTAATTTCATATTAATACAATAATTACCAGTCACTCTGAACATTTAATATTATTATTATTTGTTATTGACGATATCTCTTCAAATTAACAAATACGGGTTAGTTATATTAAATGAATAAATGTTTATTCACCGAATTGATGTATGATGGCTACATCACCTCTAATTATAATATTAATTGCACATAAAGGAATTAAAGCTCTACAAATTAGTTTACTATAGTAATATTAATTAGTTAATTCTATTTTTATCTAATCAGAAGTCACTATTTAATTCACTATTTGCAGAAAGCTTTTCTTAAGGTGATCTTTTTTTTTTTTAAACACTCACACTTTTTTCTCATTCACACTCACACTCAATTTGGAATTCAAATAGCTTATATAAAATCCTCCCGGAATTTGCAAATAATCTATAGGTATAGGAAAAATTTAATTAAAAATGGGCATATAAGTTTCGTTCAAATTTTGTAATAAGTTAATTTTCCAAATAAAAAGATGGAATTAATAATAAAAAAAGTTGAAATTCTATTAATTTGAGATTAAATTTATTTGATATAAAAAGACTATGCTATCTCTTGTTTAAAAGGGATGGTTTATGACCTATCATAAAAGACCTTCATAAGGTAAGCACACAGAAACATGTAGTGCTGGGTCAATTGGGTTGCCTAACTAGTAGGCGTCTTTCAAAAAGCCCAAGGTGCAAAACATAACGTGCACCATGGTAGAATTTATATTTGAGTAATTGGAACGATTTGGTTCTTAGAATATATTTTTATTAACAAATGGTCTAATTTAAATTTAGTATTTCTTCTTTTTTTTTAACTAAAATTTTGTATTGGATTTGAAATTTTTTCGGCCTTTTGTGATAATAGGGTTACTTCCCTCTAAATAATTTAACTAAATTCATCCCCATGGGCGTAGCCAGAGGGGCCAATGCCCCCCTGGCTTGTCCTGAATTTTTTTTATCTATTAAAACCAAATATGTACTTTTCCCATTGTGATTTTTTTTTTTAATGAGCTTATATAAGGAAAATAATTAATTATAATTATATTAAATAAATAATTAATAATCTATGTTTATTTTAATTGCAAACCCCCCCTCGTCCTAACGAATGATTGCCCCCCACCTAACAAGATGTCTGGCTACGTCCATGTTCATCTCATATGAATTTATACAAATTAAAAGTTTATTTCATAAAATAATAATTATTTATCAAATATCTTTATTAATTACGATACATTATTATTAATAGTGCCATTACCGGTACGTCAAAACTTTGAATTAAATTTCAAATCTTTCAAATGTTTTTTTCCTTTTCTTTTTTTCTTATTTTTGTTCATCCCTAGAGACTTTTTTTAAATCGAAAGTAGCCATAAATTATTTAAGAAAAAAAAAAATAATAACGCAGGGGTTAAAAAAATAATTAAGCTTTATATACGCTATAAATTCATCTCCGTCATTTACGTCAAATGAAAATCTTTGAATTTTAAAATATATTGATTATTAAAGAAAAAAGTTTTTTTTTTTCCTCAAGAATTATAATTTACTTGAATTTATTGATCTCCAAGGAAGCTGATTTAATCTCTACGTTAGAGGGAAGCAAATTAATTGGATTGTTGCTTAATGTGGCCAACATATATCCCAGCCCCCTTTCTCTCTCATCTTCCTTGTTATATAGCCGCTTCTAAAAACAACAATATTGATACTTTATTAAATTATTAAAAAAAAAAAAAAAAAAAAAATTAAAATTGGTTTTTACTGACACTTTAAAGTTGTCAAATTTTTTTTTTTATATGTTCGTATATTCAAATTTACGAATTGGAATATTTAGTCAATTTAATTATCAATTAAAGGTTTTTCTATTTAAAATTTTTAAAATTAAGGATTTAATAGATTGTTAAGATTTCTTTTAGAAAATTTTCTATTTTTCAATTAATCCATTCAAAATAGCTCTGTCATCGTCTGGTGATTTGTTCATTTGTCCTCTTTTTAAATTTTTTTAATTTATTATCTAATTAGGATTATAATAGAACCTATGCCCTGTGAATGTCCTCTGCATCAAATAAATTGTAAAACCTGGTCGATTTAAAACTGTGACATCTATAGAAAATCTTTAACTTAAAGCCTAATAGAGCTGCGAATATAACAAACAAATAATAATATTTAATAATATTATAATATAGGGCAGCGTTTCCCAACCTTTTGAAGTCCACGGCACCCCAAAGGTGCGTTGGGAATAATATTACACACTAGCGGCACCCTTCCTTTTTTTTCTCTATCAAATCGAAATTTTTTTCCACCCTGGGGCAAATTTTTTTCCCTTGCGTGAAAATCATTTGACCTTTTTTTTGGCAAAGCTTAATTTTTTCCGATCTACGGAAAATTTTGCCGCTTCCATTTTAATAATTTGACCTTTTTTTTAGCAAAACTTTATTTTTTCGCCTCTTTATTTTATTTTTTTTTCCGGCACCCTTAAGTATCTCGCGGCACCCTTGGGTGCCGGGGCACACCGGTTGGGAACCACTGATATATGGCTATGTATACTAGCTACTTTACCGTTAAGATTTATTTTATAACGAATTTCGTTAAGATCGGATAAGAATCAGAGAAACCAGTGAACCCCCTCCTAAGGGGGACCTCCTCCAAAAATTTCAATATTTTTTATTTGAAGGAGGTATTGCTGAATGTTGATTTGAAAATTGGTATAAACAGCTTTAGCTAATTTATATTTCACTTTATTGTCAAACCAGGGCTAACATTTCGGTCACATATGGGACCATCTTCAGGGCCAGGTTAATGCCAGAAAAATATTTATCCTCGCCAAGTTATATTAGGCATACACAATTATAACTACCTCAATCATGTCATGGCAGGGGGGCAGAGAGGGCATTTGCCCGCTACCTCCAAAGCAATTGTTATTATTGATATTTCAATATTTACACCAGGCTTTCCCAATCTTTATTATTTTTTTATTATTTATACCAGGGTAGCAGGCTAAATACTCGGGGGCTGGGACCTTTAATTTCTAACTTTATATTTCTAAAAATTTTGAATTATTTTCATTAAATTATTTCTCTGAACAGGCTTCTTGAGAGATTTTAAATGTGGTAATGAAAAAAAAAAAATATTTAAAAGAATCCGAGCCCTCTCAAAGAGGAAAATATCATAAAAATATGAAATATGAAAAACAAAATAAAAATATTCTAATTTAAAATTTAAACTTGTTCTGATAAGGAGGGCACGTATTAACAGGGGGAATTTTGGGAAATATTTTCCCTCTTTTTCTAACAAATCATATCATTTTTTTTTTATTTTTTTTCCCCTATATTTCCCTCCCCCTAACCTATATATATAGCCCCGGGGACCGGTAAATTTCTCAACGACCCTCAGTGAAGGGGTTCTATTTTATTTAACTAGATACGACGAAAATATTATTTTTGTTTCAAACCCTCTATCTATTATTTTGTTATGCCATAATTTTATTCAATGAGACTTTGTCATCTTTGCTATTAATTTTCTTTTTGACTAAAATAGTCATGGATTTTGCTACAATTAGCTGAACGACCCAAATTACTCTTAAAAGCACTGTATTTCTAATTTATTTATTATCAAGTTTCTGAAACATCCCAGTATAAATATTGATAGCCTAGTCTATTTATTATTAGCTTTTAATTGCTGAGCTGTTCAATTCACGAGATGCTTGTGTTGTAAGTCGAGGGATGTCCTTCTGAGAGGGACATAACGAGATCAGCCTTTCTGTCGTCTTAATCCGGTTAACCATTGGAGTGGCGTGGTACTCCCACTAAACCCTGATCGCCTAATCCCACGACATGGCTCGTGCTTTGTTCCCGCCACCAAATCAGTAAATCACCCTTTAGCCGACTAACTGGACACTCACTCCAATTGATTTCTTTTATTCATTTTTATTTATTTTTTTTTCTGTTATATACAAATTCAAAAATATTAATTAGGTGAAACGCCGAAAATTCTACAATACAAAAGCTTTTGCTGTAAAGGGCCTGTAAATTTTTTTTTTAATTTTTCCTCTCGGCTGCTGAGACTATCCTCAGAGTCAACCATGTAAAATTTGGTATTAGGAGAGATAGACAGGTCTATTCTCTAAAAACAGACATTAAAATTTAACATTATAAATTGGGTGTTAAAAAGTAAAGAAATAACACGAGCGTTAAAAAAATGGTATTTTCTAAACCAAGTTTTAACAGCGACGTTAACAGGTTGCTTTTATCTCAAAATCATAACTTTACTTTTTGGTTAAAGTCGCCATTTTGATGCACGTTAAAATATTAAAGGCACCCCCTAGACATAGCATTCATTTTTAACACTATAGGCGTTAAAGTCTTTTGCTTACAGAATTGCAATTTGTGGCAAGGAGGCTTTTAAATGAATTAACACTGATGTTAAAAGTTAACGTTTTTTCTTAGAGAATAGACCTGAGAGTCAGGCAAAATGGTTGTAAATAATAATAAAAAAAAAAAAACTTTTCGGGCTCAATATTTTCACCAAAATTAGTCCTTTTTAATATTAACATTTATCAAATACAAAATTAACTCAAAAAGATGAATAAATTAATAAATCGTATTTTCCCCCTGTTTGCCTATGTGTAGCCTACAAGAGACTCGGTGAAATATAAAGAAACTCTCTAGAAGGAGAAAAGTTTTTTTTTTTTTTTAAATAAAGAATAATAAACATAATAGATAAAATATATACAAAAGAGAAATAGAAAGAGGAAAATTATGGAAATATGAACAACGAAGAAATAAATATCCGGAAAAAGAAGAAAGAGGAAAAGAGGGGTGGTACAGATAACTCACTCAATTTAAACCTAAAAAAAAAAAAAAAAAAAATGAAAACAAAATTAAGAGAGAGAGAAAAATGCCTAAAAGAAAACTAATTCAAAAAAGAAATTTGAATTGTCAGGTAAATTGAAGAATCTATTAACACATAAGCGTAGCTAGGATTTCTGTTTAGGAGGGAGGGGGGGGGCAACCAGCCCTGTTACATACTGAAATGTGATGCATCTCGTCATACTCATTTTCTACTACTTACTAAATATTTTGACCACAGTCACACAAACAGACAGATCATTTTGCAGGATTCACTTTTTTGAACTCAGGGGGGTCTCAAAACGTGTATTTCTTTTAAAATCTGAAAATTGATTTCAGTGGTGATCGATATGATATCGACGATATCAGTAGTTTATAATAGAAAATCACATTCATTAAGGGCTATTATCAATAATTCGAGATACGAATCAGCAAAACTATTAGGTCAATATCTTTTACTATTATCATTACATAAGAAAAAAAAAAAATAGTAATAATAATATTGTTCAATTCAATTCATGTTGAAAATATTTTAATCTCCAATTATTTGTTGCTGGAAAATAATTCAAAATTTCAGATGAAACTTTTTTCAAATTCTCTCATCAAATGTAATATTTTCACTCTTTTATGAACAAAAATTAAATTTTAAAATACGTATAGACCTAAAATCAAAAAAGATTGTTTATTGCAAATTATTTATTTATAATTAAAAAAGATAACTAATAGTCTATTAAAATATCAAATATTAATAAAATCATAAAATGTTTTCTTTTTCGGACGAGTTGGCGATTCAATCAACATAAAGTTGACAAGTTAAGTTAACAGTTACTTACAACTTATTACTATCCTATCGTGTTAACGACTGGCTGCTAACAAGTAGCATCTGCGATGACCCATTCAAATACAAACAATTGAACTTATCTTGGATTATTTAGTATAGAATATATTAATATTTTTTTCAAAATACATGTATCTTTTCGTTATTATATTTGTGCATAAATATTTAATATTTTATAATACACTCTCTCAGCCGAGCCACAATCCGGCAGCTCCAAGATTATCCAGGTTGAAGGCACTTTGGCCACCACAAATTGGGCCAGATATTGTTGAGACTTATCAGAGTAGGAAAATTAATTGTAATATAATAATGAAGTGAGTTTGAGTTCTCTTTTATTGAGTGCGGACGTGTAATTTAAGGCTCTGTGTTTTTTGTGATTTTGAGTGGTATTTTTTTGGATATCAGAGAATTTTTTTGCATCCCCGTGTAAAGAAGAAGATAATCTATCCAATCTGCGTGACGGCTGACTCCTTTCGCCCTTGTGGTGAGATTTTGAACATTTTATTTGAAAAAAATTTGCTTTTTATTTTCCATTCACATTTATTCAAAAAAAAAAAAAAAGCTCTAATCTTTTCTTGGAATTAATTACTATAAAATATATCTTTATATATGTTTTTATAATTTTAAATCAGTTTTAATTTTAATTAATTAATTTAAGGTGAGAGGGGGGATCTAGTATAGTCTTTCCAGGGGCTCCCCCTCCAGTTAGTCACTCAGCCGGCCCGCTGTAGTGTGAAGTCTACCTACCCCTTCCCTTACCTTTCCTCTCTTTAGATTGATAAAACTGAGCATTTTCATCATGGGTGAAAACGAAAATAGGGGACAAGAAGGGATTCACCTGCCCATGTCCTTTATGGAACGTCTTGAGGGTCTTTTCGCCGACGTCAAATTGATCAAGTCCGATAGAGAATGTATTAAGCAATCCATAGAGTCATTGAATAACAATGTTTCAGCTATTTTTACCCAATTGAAAAAAAGAAAACGAAATTTTAAAAGAGGAATTGCGGCAGAGGGATTATCTTATATCTGAGCTTCGTCAGAATATTAAATACACTAAAGTAAGAGTAGCAAATATTCCTCGTCGTGATAACGAGAATCCCAGAGACACTTTTGTTAAAATTGCTAATTGTATTGGGTTTGAACCAGACTTAAATAGAATTGATATTTGTTATTGGATGAAAAATGCTGCCAGGAATTCACATTCCTCTCTTATCATTGATCTTCTTAGTACATATGATAAATCTGAATTTTTAAAACTATCTAAGGCTAAAAATAATATTCTAAAAACCGCCTTTAAAACAGATGGTCAAATTTTTATTAGCGAGGATATGGGAAGATTTACTTATGATTTATTTAAGAAGGGTAAAGAGTTACGCGCATTGGGTCTTTTAAAATACATCTGGTATAGAAACGGCAAATTGTTTGCGAAGAAGGATGAAAATTCGAGGCCTTACGTTATAACAAGGGAGTCGGATTATGAAATTTTTACAAGGGTCAATCGAACGATTGCAAGCGTTCAATCAGGTCTGGAATCGGAAGAGGATTCAGATGCGTCCGTGAAGAGCTCAGATTTAACAATTAAAAACAATAAAAAGCGTAGACGTAATGATAAGGGGCTTAAAGCTAATGATAAGGGAAATACTCTGATTGATTCGTATTTTGGACCAGAGTCTCTGGCGTCGTCATCAAAAAACGAGAAAATTCAATCAACCAAGAAGTAAATATTGGATTCTGGAATGTTAATGGCTATAGTTCCTTAAGATTAAGAAAGAACTAACTTATAAGCCTCTTTTTCAATTGTCTGTTTTATTTCATTTATTGTTATGTTTTGTTTTTTTTTTTTTTTATTCATTGTTTTGGTTTATCATTTTTATTTATATACTAGACGCAAAACCCCGCCTTCGGCGGGGCTTTCGCTCTAGCCAGGGGGCTGCGCCCCCTGGACCCCCCTTGCTCTCCTTCCCTTTTCATTTTTATATATAGAGTTTATTTTAACGGTTAATTATTCATGAACTTAAGATTTTTTGTGAATCATATCCTTTCCGGGACTCTCCCGGCACACAGACAAAAAATTTACGCCGATATTTTAGAATTCAAAATGTAAATAAATAAAAAAAAATCGTAAACATGGGTAAATATTTATATTTTGTTACCATGGCAACTATTTCTCCTAATTTTTATTTTTTTTCTTATTTTAACGGTTAATTACTCATTAACTTATTGTTATTTGTGAAACAAAACCTGTCCGGGACTCTCACAAACAAACACAGAAAATTTCATCATAATTGGTTCAGTCGTTTAGGAGGAGTTCAGTCACATACACACGTACAGAAGAATTTTATATATAAAGATTTTGTAAAACGTAATTAAAAAAAAAAAAAATTGTATAAGCTGAAAAAAGGTGAAGGAGAGGACTCAACTCCTTGCTAAGAATTGTAAATTCATAAGCAATAAAATTATTCTTATTCTTATTCTTATTCTAATAATGAAAAAAATTTTCCGCTAAGGTGGACTCGAGTTCTATCCAAACTTCAGATCCATAATCTGTATCGTACCATGCTTCGCTTAGCCACCTGCTTCTTTTTTTAAAATTTAATTTAAGATCCTTTTCGGCATTGAAGGCCATTTAGACCCAGTCCCTATTTATCAATATTTAAATTGATTAAAAGCCAATTCAATTTAAATAAATTTTTGTCGCATGGGACGGGATTCGAACCCGCGACCATTGGTACAAATGGCCAGCACGCTAACCACTACATCCTATACTATAGTTACTCCTTTTGATTAGGCAACCAAATCAACAGATTCGATCAGCGGTCGCCAATCTTTTAAAATTTCATCCGTCTAGTAGGCCTATTTATAGTTTTGTCTCCAATTTTGATCACAGAGACAAAGATCATTTTCTGAAAATGATACTTTGACTTCAAAACGTGTATTTCTGTTAAAATCACCATTTCAAAATTTTGAATTGTTAATTATAATAGAACATAATTTTATTAGCCTACTGTTAAATAATGATTTTAAATATTATTCAGGCTAAATAAGAGGAAAGGTTTATCGAGAGGGAGGGATAGATATATAATACAATAAATTAAACAAAAAATATAGAAAATTGATTATAATAGATTAGAATAAATTTTATAAATAAATGTTTTAATCCGTTGAGTAGTAGAATATATGTGAAAGGCTTATATAGCACAGTTGCATTACTTATTCTATTTGAGTGGATTAAATTTAAATGAACAGCGAATCATAGTTCTAAATCAGATAATAATAGTTAACGCGTTCCTGTATTTTCAACTTAATCATCCCACCACCCTCTGACTATTTACAAATAATATAAGCATGACAGCCAGGGCTGATGCCTGCCTGCTGCCCGATGAATGATATACAACACACCAAGTGAACCAAAGCCCATTTCGTTATTAAACTCATTATAATGTCCACCATTTTATTCAATCGGTTTAATATCGGATTCGGCATTAACATCACTATGTATAATGATTTCAAATGCGATTGACATGCTGAAAGCTGAAAGATGATACGTTTTGTCTACGCATCTATGCTTGGTGTTAGTGCTTTTTGTTAGGCTTTTGGTTGTTTTTGGTCGTCTCTGGGATTCCCAGTCGATGACGGCTTCGTGTCAGCGACGCTTAATCGTCACCGAATCAATCATATGGATTGACTGATTGACTGACTATATCGATCCTGGTCTCGTTCAAAACATACACACACACTCACACCTCTGATCAGTTCCGCCATCGCGTTTAATTGACATTTGGCACCAATCAGTAATAGGCTTAAATTTTATGTTGCTGCCCGCAGGGTTAATTTATTTATCCTAAAATAAGCTAAGCTTCATGTTACTAGAAAAAAAGTATCCAAATTTTTTTTTATAGATTTAAATTTCAATGCTATATAGGCCTATAGTTCACACTTTTTTTTTCATTCACACACACATTCGCACAGTCTTTTCAGCTACTTAGCCCATTTAAGACTACGATAACGTACAGTATATGATATCTATTGGGGGTACAGGCATTTCTATTTAAGCCATTTGGTAGCCCCCGGGCTTGGAGTAGTTGGTAGCATACCTACCTTCTATACCGAACGTCGCGGGTTCGGACCCCAGGCAGTCTGATGATTTTATTTAAGCCATTTGGATACGTATTACTAAACACAAACACAACACTAATATTTCATGATGTTAATTTATTTATATTAAGAATCATGTAAATACAAAAAAAGAGGCATTCACCGGAATCGAATAGCTTCTTTTTTCACCCTCCTGAGGATAGCCTCTTTCGAGATCGAAACGCCAACCCAATAAATTGTTAAAAAAAATTTTTTTGACTGCCAGTTTCTGCGACTACACGCCTTTTTTGATATACCTAAAGAACCACCTCAACAATATTTAAGAAAACGTGATTTTTACTTTCTCTTACCAATGTATATATGTAGTAAATATATAAGCTAATATAGAGAAAGTATTGGATTCATGTCGAAATTTCGACATCGAATTTTTGACATGAATCCAATACTTCCTCTCTCTGAAATATTAATATAGAGGTAAGAGAAAGTAAAAAATCGTTACGTAATATGTGGACGATCCCTAAATATATTATTGAAAATATTTTTATTTAAAATCTTTTGTTTAACACACACTTTTTTCTCATTCACACTCACACTCACACACACATTCACAGTTTTTCGGCAACTTAGGCCATTTAAGATTTTGACGATAACCGTTATTATTTATAATATCTATTGGGGGGTACAGGCATTTTTATTTAAGCCATTTGGTATCCAAATGGCTTAAATAAAATCATCGGTGTTCTTGAGGTCCGAACCCGCGACGTTCGGTATAGAAGGTAGGCACGCTACCAACTACACCAAGCCCGAGGGCTCGTTTAAAAATTAAATTTTATTTAATCCTTTGTTTAAAAAAAAAAAAAAAAAAAAATTATAGCTAATTTTATTTTAAAGAACGTTACATAAAGATATTTTTTGTTGTCTCTTTTTGAAATTGTCCAATATGAATGAATAAATGCCAATCAATTTTATTTTTGCTAATGCATTTTCACATATATTGGAGTTTGAGGGAGGGACGATGAAAGGGGGAAAGAGGTTTAAGTTGATTACTGACTGAAAAAAAAAATCTTTAAAAAAAAAAAAAATGATTTGAAGGGATAAATTAGCGACAAATTAAAACAAACAGGATTTCTGAACAGCAATAAAACAAAATGAAAATGAAATGTTAATACATATTCACGTGGTGGAAAGAGAATTGATGGTCATTTCGCAGCCACACTCTCGAATCAATCACTGTCACGGAAAAAATGTCACAGCGCGCGTCACAAGCCGTTTTTTGCGCCACCGATCAAAATGAAATAATGCGAGCCCACCCACCCTAAACCCACCCCCACCACCACCACTAATCTGCCGGTTTATTTAGCACATATAATGAAATGGAATTAAATAACTAACGACACATAAAGCGCAATATAAATGTATAATTAAGAGAGAGAGAGAGTGGGGGATGAAAAAAAAGACAAATGCAATTCTTATAGGCTTAATAAAAATTATTATTTAAATTATCTAAAACAAATGTTAATGATTAAACATTTATATATATATTATTAGTAGGTAGAAAGGTAGATAAATAAGTATAAAATACTGACAAATCCATTATTAGCAATGGTAACACACATACAGATCTGTATTTTCAAACTGTCAGAGATTTTTTTTTTTTTATTTCCATTCTAGATAAATGTTTAAATTAAATTATAAAATACCATTTTCAAATACAAAAACTTGCATTCATTCTCATATGTTAATTTAAAGAGAAGGGGTTTTGATTTTATATCTATATAGATATAAATTTCGATAAATAAACTAAGCGTCAACATTTTACGAATATTTATATCGTTTCATCACGCAATAAATACATTTTTAAGAAGGAAGAAATAAGTTTGTAAAAAAAAAAGTTCTCATATCTCATTTACTTTATTATTATAGATATGAATATTTGATAATTACTACATAGTTTTGATTTTTAATTTAGATTTTTTTCAGTATCTAATTAATGCAAAATTTGTAAAAAAAATATTTTTATTTATTTGCCCCTTTCAGCCAAAGGTTGAAAATACAAAGGATATGGTGGCTGTGATTATATTAGATTTTAATAAGAACAAGTTCAGCCAAATAAAATCTGGTGCGACTGGTCGCACAGCACACTTTCTCTTACCTTCGGTAATCGAAAGTTGTGTTCTGTGCTATCATACCAGATTTTTTAACTAAAATTTAAAAATTTCTAAAAAAAAGTTCTAATTTCACACTTGAATTAAGCCTTATACCAAACTTTGGGTCTTAGCTAGCTAGCTACAATCTGGGTTGTTGTTATTTAATCGTATAATTAGCTTAACTAGAAATTTTTAGTCAACTAACTTATCCGAGGGAGAGAGATTAGAGCTGAATCTAAAAAATAATTGATTTTTGAATTTTAATCAAAATCTTTTGAGCGAATTTTGAGGAAATCGAAAAAAACTGAAAAACTACATCAGTAAAGTACTGGTACTTTTGGCCGATTTTTATTAAAAGCTTATTTTCACACTATAGGAAAGAAAATATTGCATTCATGTCAAAATATATCGAAAATTTGATGAATATATACGTTTTGAGATCGGGTAATCCAAAAAATCTGGTATGACAAGAACAGAACAGATCAGAACTCCCAATTACCGAAGATAAGAGAAAGTTTGTGCTGTACGACCAGTCACATCACATTTTTTAACCATTTGGTTTTACATAGCTTAATCCATTTCACAAAAATAATTTAATACAAAAACAAAATAATAACAAAACAAAAATTTCGGAAAGAAAAAAAAAAAAAAAAAAACTGAAAGAACCAAAAACCGGCGTATTTTCGAAAAACCGACTTCCCTAATCACACACGATTGAAATTATTCATTTCAATAAACGATCTCTTATAATAATGTGATAACGATTTTTGATTTACTGAAGAGTACAAAAAAAAGTCAGCTCTTTTGACACATAGAGAGGAAAATTTTCTTGCAGTACTTTTTTTTATCTTCATTAGGCCTATATATTATACTAGTCTAAAATATATTTATATTCAAGTTCAATAATTCAGGCTAAATCAATACATTTAGATAGATGATTTATTTATTTGAGGATTATATATTTATAAAACTTGACTCATGTTGATTGAATTATGTCAAAAAATGATTAAATGCCGTCTACTTTTAGGATATATATAAATAATATTAAATATATATTAAATCAGGTATGTAATTTTTTTTTCTTCAGAGAGTTTCTAACTCGTCACGAGAGCGTGTGCAGATTGAAAAGTTCTACGCATGCGCGCACGCGCTCTCAATCACCTGCGCATACTCCTGAGAAACCGTTCGCGTGTTCGCACTGTACCTACCGCGGGCGGACTAAACAACAACTTGCCAGGTGAGTCTCCGTCATTGGTTCTACTCCCTTCTTGCTCTCATCTCCTTTTGCTAGACCGGCAGGCAGGTTATACCTTTAATTTTATAGCGCTATTAAATTAAATAGATTTCATTCATTTTATCATCTATCTGACTTCAAGAAGGTTTTTATACTTCTTTAAAATATACTAAACCATCTTTAAAGTCATTCATAAATTATTTTGAGATTTATTTAACCAAAGTAGGCCTATATTTGAGTATCCTATTGATTTAGGCTAGTTTGACTTGAAACTCTTAATTTATTTGATCGATACCAGAAATTTTACATACTTTATATTTCTGTTATTATGGGAGTTTTTAATTATAGACCTCATTTTATATTAATTATTTTTAAAAATATAAATATTGTACAACGTTTCGACCACTTATTCTGCTGCCGATATCAAGTACTGTGCACTTGCTCTGACTCAAGTGAACTAACCTTCACGACCGTTGCGTACATTTTATATACAAAGATGTCAGGGCCATCTACAGTCATTCCTATGAAGTTAGATACTCTGATGACTGTAGATGGCGCTGACATCGTTGTATATAAAAAAACACGTAACGATCGTAACGGTTAGTTCACTCAAGTCGGAGCAACTGCACAGTACTTGATAACAGCTACAGAATAAGTAGTCGAAGCGTTGTACAATATTTATATTTTTAATAAATAATTAATACAAAATGTGGTCTATAATTAAAAACTCCCATAATATTGTAATAATAATAATACAAACCACAAAAGCTTTAATAAACACATTTATATTTCTGCTCCTTTTTTTTGTAAATTATTTAAATATCCATCTTATTTTTCATCCCATCATTATTTATTTACTATCAATCATTAAATAAACATGTCTTTAATTTTTTTTCCGAATACATTATATAATATTTATTAATTATAAATATCTGCAAGGCATTTTTATTAAATGCTTTATGATATATATGTAAATTATTTATTTTATTGAGGTTTTTTGAAGGAGGACAACTTTCCAGAAATTTTTATTAATATGCTCTAATTTATTATTTATTACCACTTAATTAATAATACTTTTTTTTTATTCATCTTTATTTATTCCATATTTAATACATACAGTTTTGAATGTTTATTATTCAGGTGTTAAAGAGTTGAACGACGTTAAGGGGGATAAAAAAAAAAAAAAAAAAAAACTTTGATTTTTGAGAGATAAAATATTTGCTTTTATACTATACAAACTTTTTGATGCTGTGCAACAGGTTTTACGTTTTATGATCCAATGGTGCTTTAAAATTTATTATAAACGAATCTGAATCTGATGAATTTATATATTTATTTTATTTTTTGTCTTTTTTGTACAGTGAATAAATAAATATTAAACTTTTTATAATTGTCATTTTAGGAATTTCCTGAGTAAAAAAATTCTTTTAATAAATTATTAAATTATAGAGTGAGAATATAGAATATCCTACCGATTTCTCTAAACCTAATCAATTTTTTAAGTCTCATGTGGAACCGTTTGTCTCTAGAAACTAGATGTAAAAATTCTTTATCTTGGCCTTATCCCTATGTGGGGTCGGCAAAATTAAAATTTAAAATGAGACCGAGAGAAAAGCAAGCCGACCCGTCTCACGGCCTGACGCTTGATATGAAAAAAGGGAAAAAAGGCTGACATAAAGGAAGGGAAGCCACCCTTAGCTTGGGTAACTCGTGGTCGCCATCCACGTACTCATGAGAAGTGAGCCCCTAGTAGAAACTAGAAGTAAAAATTAATTGTTAAATAAATAAAAAAGGAAAATAATTATTCAAATTCTGGGTCATCTTATAAATAAGGTGGCCAATTTTTTTTTCAAAACAGAACAGGACAGGTAGGAAGACCCTTTACGAGGAAGAACAGAACCTACAAAAGGACTGTCCTAAAAGGAGTTGTTCATTTTATAAATAAAATGTTTTCAAAATGTGCCATTTTTTATCTATCCCTGGGGCAAAAACGAGATTTATTTATTTATTTATCTAAAAGAATTGTTGGCATTAGGCCACCAGCTATTTTTGCCACCCCTACCAAAAACGAGATTAAATACTCTTTTTTTTTAAATAAGGAAGACATTAAATTTTTTAAGAACGAAGTTGATTGAAGTGCCTCCTTCTCTTTTATTCTGAGGCGATTTTATAATTAAAAAATTATATTAATCTATCCAACAATCAATCTATCGATTTGATTATGATATCTAATGCATCACTTTCTTTGAAAAATATTATTGTCATTTGATTTTTAATATTATTCACTGAAATAATGTTACATGATCTTACTAATTTTTTTATCCGGAGAATCAGGTACACATTTTAAAAAATTTGGAAAAACAAATAATAAAGTTAAACAATTAAAGTAGAATATTACTGGTAATAAAAAAACGATGCCCTTGCTTTACGATACGAGGATTCGAATTTGAAGTCCAGATAATCAAGTTTCTACCAAAGTTATATGAAAAAGGAATTTTAAATTTAAATCTAATCCAATCCATATTCTGGGTTAAATTAATTGATCGAAAAATTCAGTTATTTGGGTTGCCTAGCTTCCAGCATATTTACATTAATTAATTCATGTAACATTATGATAATTGAGGGGGGTTATTTTTTTGGAATGACTAGGTAATAGGCCAATTTTGTTCTCAAGTCAAAAAATCTTAATGGAATTTATTTTAACATTGTTTTAAAAATGATGGAATTTTTTTTAATCAAAGCTCAAATAGACTGTAAATAAACAAGTCGATATATCGTTCAAGATAACAAATTTGCGAGATGAGTTTGTGTTTGATGTTCAATCAAGTCGGACCAGGACTTTCGCGGCGGACGGACTACCTTTATCCTAGGTCGCCGGCCTAATTTATTTTAATTAACTAATCTGTTACTAAATTTCTGATATCACGTCTATTTACATTATTAATTTTCAAATTTATAAATTGTAGTTGGCGAAATGTTTACAGAAATTTCATTTAATTCATTCAACAAGGTGGAGGTACGCCGTCTGTCCTTTAGAGAGAGAGGGGATGTGTCTTCATTCACCCGTTTCCCAATCGATTACTTAACATGCCAGTTAATTACCCTTTACTGACCGGCAACTCTACTTGTCACACTCGTTACCCGAGAACCCCCCATCCCTCTCGATTTAATGGTGCTCTGATTTATGACATCGCGGACAAACACACCGACATAAGCAATTAAAATAAAACGCGCGAGATTAAAATTAATCGCGGCGATCGTGGTCCAGAGTCCTTGTCCGCACCATTAACACCCGGGATGACTTTCCCGACTCCTCTCCTAGTACCTATCAATTTCGCTCTGGTAAACAAACGAGTTGGCTGCCGTCATTGCCATTTCACATTACGAATAATTTGCTTATTGCTCAAGTTCATTAATTCATATACACTGTATGTGTAGATGTGTGTTAAGCAACCAACCTTAACAACTTTCCAGCACTCGGAAATTCACTAATTACATATATAATTAATCAATTAATTATAAAATTTTGTCTTAGTATCATAATAATAAATAATGCGAATGATGAAATATTTAATTTTTAATAAATAACCTCATTCAGTTTTTAATCTCTTTCTCATAAAAAAAATAAAAAGATAATTTAACATGATTGTGAGTATGCTTTTTGTAGGTGGGCCAAGCGCCCCATGGAACCTCTAGAAAAGTGAGAAATCCTAAAGAAATATTTCTCACTTCTACGCCGCTTTTTAAATCAGTAGGGGGACAGACATACATATGGGTCTGCTCTAACACCCTACTGCAGCGTTTTCCAAATTGGAAGGCGCGGACTAGTCTAAGGAGAGGCGCGAATATTAGCCACACCGAGCAATTTTCTAAATGATTGATAAAGTTTTATAAATAAATAATAGGTGTGGTAATATGAAGTTTGGAAACCACTGCCCTACTGTAAGCAGCAAAGCCCTTAGGGTTGGGGGTTTAAGTTATAGTTAAATATTATCATCAATATATTTGAATAAGATATTAGTATTCAATATACCTCGATTCGGACTTAACTAGTACATAGATATATTTAACATGATTGTGAGTAGTCCTATGCTCTTTGCTGGTGAGCGAGGCGTCTAGATCAAGCATGTCAAACTCATATAATATTGCGGGCTACATGATCTATTTTGTATTAAATTGGGAGCCGCATGTTTGTACTGTTGAAAAAATTAATAAAATACGATTTTTAGAATTGATTATATTATTATTATTATTTGAAATTCCTATCGTGATCACGTTTATTTACCTGAAGTGCTTCGTGCACGAAGACACACACCTCAAGCCCAACCGGCCTCTGACTGTAGCCATCTACCGGCACCCCGTGAAGATACAGAGATCTGAACAGAGATTTTCTATCTTTAACTCTTCCTCCTTCGTTCGTTTTTAGCTAGTGAACTAATCTTTATTTCTGGTTTCACCCGGTTCCTTTTATCCAACCTCTTCTATGCTATGGAGGATGTCCTAGTTTGAGGAGGGACTCCCTCAGCACCGGAGTGTAGCCAACTCCTTTCGAAGAATGCATCACTGAGAGGGAAGCTTCTTTATGTCCCTTCCACAGGACGGGATGCCTCAGCAACTTCCTCTCCTCGTAGAGTTGCTTGGGGGCTATTGTGGTGAGATCTAAAATTCCAATCCAGTGCCTGCTTGAGGATTTCTCTCCATTAAATAAATATTTTTATTTAAAGAAAAAGGATCTGAACAGAGATCTTCTTTGTATAAGTGACACCCTAGCTCGCTACATCAACTAGATTAAATTAAGTATTTATTAAACTCAATGTTTTTTTTGTTTTTTTTCACGTCTTGGCGGGCCGCATGCAGTCCGCGGGCCGTGTTTTTGACATGCCTGGTCTAGATCGAAGGCTCGGTGGCCTGGTGCAATGGATAGCACACCGATGCACCGGAAAGGCTGGAGATCCTGGGTTCCCGGGGGTTATGGGCCCACAAAATATTGTAATAAAATAAAATTATTATTTCACTTGTCAAATCATAGATTCGAACTGTTTTGACAGCAAATATTTATGCTAATAAAGACCTGATGAAGTCAGGATCTTTATCGAAACCTCTTAAAAAAAAAAACTAATTAAAATATTTTACAAAAAATACTTTTCCCTCTTTTTTTTTCAAAAAAATCCTGAGAAGTTCGAACCTTACAAATTAGAAAAGAATTCGTGTCTGAATTTCTGCTAAGAAGTTTTACTTAATACCAAATCGTAACAGAGAGAAAAAAATATCGTACTCGATAGTACATATACAATATCTATATCAGACAAATAAATCGAGAAAAAATATCGATATTTGGATATTTTTTACCCCATTTTTTACCGCCCCCTAAAGGTTGATTGACTCAAATGTCAGATAGTATTTATTTATAGTTTGGTGGGAAAGTGGTGTTGGTTTACGTGAAACATTTTTCTTAGTATTTATTTATTTATTATTGAAGTTTTTCATCAACTTTAAAAATTACTAAAATTCTTTTTAGTGGTTATAAAAAGATTTTTGTTTCATTCCTCTCTTAAGAGGTCCGGGACTGAGACTTTGCTCGTTTATTCTCTAAACATATAAATATGTATAAGGTTCATTCAGTCAGGTAAATGAGAACTCAAAGCTCATTCATATGGAGACGTTTAACGTTTCGGGTCAAAATTTATTGTCTCATCTTCACTCCCTTGTGTGATTATAAATCCAGTTCTCGTCATAAATATTTTGATGGGACATTTTATAATATTCCAAGCAAAACGTTTATGTACTTGTATACAATAAATAAGTATAATAAACATCAGATTGAAAATGCATGCGTATTGTATATGTTACATTCAAATGATAAAGTTTTATTTTCTTAACAAATTGAGATATTTCTGTTCAAAGTACTATTTTAAATACT
Organism: Euborellia annulipes; assembly: GCA_023213315.1. Classification (NCBI taxonomy): domain Eukaryota; kingdom Metazoa; phylum Arthropoda; class Insecta; order Dermaptera; family Anisolabididae; genus Euborellia; species Euborellia annulipes. Next base: position 3,725 of record JAKCPI010023330.1, on the reverse strand, counting down.
TTATTGTATTAACATAAAATCTTTGAGTTGTGTTTTTACAATTTATGCGATAAATAGAAATTTAAAATCATCTCACAAGGACATAGTTTTCAGTAAATTACAAATTTTTCTTTCTCTTACCTATATATATATATATATATATATATATGTCGTAGACAGATCGTGAAATTAGACAGTTCTTGAACTGTCTAGACATTTCATGAACTGCAGCCAGATCGTGTAATGGTCAAACAGTTACATGATCTGGCTAAAAATTTTAGACAGTTCATGAAATGCAATTGGGCCTTAGACAGATCGTGTAATGCTCGAGAATTACATGAAATGTCTAAATTTTTAGGCAGTTCATGAACTGCCTAACAGCAATTTTGCCGATCGTGTACTGTTTGTAAAGCAAATAAAGATCTCGAAAAAAGTCAATTTTTTCAATATTATTATTATTATCGATTACTAAATTTTTCAAATCTCCCTCACTTTGTAAATCTTGAGTTAAGGTGCGCGTCTCGGGGTTCTAATTTTGGGAGATTCCAGCGGCCACAAATTTGAAGCTATCTACCTCAATTTTTTTAAAAATTAAAGCTATTTAAAATGTCTACAACTTATAGAAGCCCTTTTTTTCATTTTCGAAAAAATAAAATTTTTTTTTTTAGATTTATTGCATTAAATTACAAACAGTACACGATCGGCAAAATTGCTGTTAGGCAGTTCATGAACTGCCTAAAAAACTTAGACATTTCATGTAATTTTACTTTCTCGTACCCTATATATGAAATATATAGAGAGAGAAAGTATTGCGATCATGTCAAAAATTCGATGTCGAGATTTTGATGGATATACATGTTTTGAGGTCCCCTGAGTCCAAAAAAGTGGGTCCCGCAAATTGGTCTGTGTGTGTGTGTGTGTGTGTGTGTATGTATGTCTGTGTGTGTGGACAGATTTTTAGCATGAAGGAGTTGAGCTAGCGGATTGAAATTTTATATTTAACTTAGGTAACTTTGAAGAATCTCAAAATAAATGAACAAAATCGGCCAAAAAGTACTAGTACTTTACTGATGTACTTTTTCAGTTTTTTTCGATTTTCTCAAAATTCCCTCCAAGGATTTTTTTTAAAATTCATAAATGAACTATTTTTTAGATGCTCTTTAAAATGTATATTCTCATTTTGCCGTTGAAATCTTCTGAAGACCACTTTACTCTTGTTCTTCATAGGAAAGTAGAAATGGTTGCCATGGTAACGGAATTTAAATCTTTTTCTTTTTATTAGATTAAAAATCAATTATTATTTAAATTCCCATTTTTTTTAAATTTATTTGTGTCTTTAATTGTTTCAAAGAAAACATATATGTCTCTCTCTCACTTGCAAACATTATCGTCTCTCTCTACTCTTTTTAAATTCCCTTTCCACCTTATCTTCGCATAGGAACAATGTTAATTTCCTATAGGGATTTGTATGTTAATTTAGATTCAAAAAGGGGGTCCCCTTTAGAACTTTTTAGTAGGGTCCGACCGAAACAAGATTTTCAGCCGAAACCGAAACCGAAACCGAATATTCGGCCTCAACCTTAGTTTCGGCCGAAACCGTAACCGAAACCGAAACTTGTATTTCCTATAAAAATTTTTTTTTTATTTTACTTTTTTTTTTTTTGAATTTTTTTTCCCTCCCGTGAAAATCATTTTACCTTTTGACGTGACAACGTCTTACAAATCATGTGTCTATAGTGGCATGTTAGAGGGGCTTGCACGAAAAAGTTTATTGGCTTGAATAACTCCTCTGTCTTAAGAGGTATAATTATGAGAAATATACGGTTAGAAAGAATGAGTTTTCAGCTAAAGATTTCACCATTTATTTTTTTCCTATCATTTTATTTTACCGCGCTGCGGTAAATTCTAATTTGAAAGTTTAAACCCCTGTAGATTCCGAACGGCTAATCAGATCAGACTAAATGGGATGTCATTTGGTGCAGGAAGATAACCTCTAAGAGAATAAATAAAAAAATCCCGAGTAATTAACTCAAAAATTTGTTTTTTTCTCGAAAAACCTCATTTTTTAGGCAAAAAAATATCGAAAAATAGCCCTACTTGTGCAACGGATAGCTACTTGACTATAAAAGCTACATTAAATCTAAATATAGTTTTAGAAAGAGTGGTTCAATACCCCCAGGGCTTTTTTCTCTTTTTTTTGATATGACGTCATTTTACCGCATGAGAGCACTCGGCGGGATTTCGTTTTTCGAAATTTTAAACCCCTGTAGATTCCGAACGGCTAATCAGATCAGACTAAATGAGATGTCATTTAGAGCAGAAAGATAACTTCTAATAGAATAAATAAAAAAATCCCGAGTAATTAACTTGAAAATTAGTTTTTTTCTCGAAAAACCTCATTTTTTAGGCAAAAAAATATCGAAAAATAGCCCTAATTGTGCAACGCATAGCTACTTGACCATAAAAGCTACATTAAATCTAAATATAGTTTTAGAAAGAGTGGTTCAATACCCCAGGGCTTTTTTTCTTTTTTTTTTGATATGACGTCATTTTACCGCATGAGTACACTCGGCGGGATTTCGTTTTTCGAAATTTTAAACCCCTGTAGATTCCGAACGGCTAATCCGATCAGACTAAATGAGATGTCATTTAGAGCAGAAAGATAACTTCTAATAGAACAAATAAAAAAATCCCGAGTAATTAACTCCAAAATTAATTTTTTTTCGAAAAACCTCATTTTTTAAGCATTTGTCGCCCTTAATGGATAAAAGTTTGGCCACACCTGTCATATATTGTTTCAATGAAAATGTTTGAACATGTTTATTTATGAAAACAAACTACTAATTAAAAAAAAAAACAAACAATACTTTCTCTCTTTATATTTCAATATAGGTAAGAGAAAAAAATTTTTTTTTTGAAATCAAGCAAAAGACGTTGTCACGTTAAAAAGCCACCCGATGTGTAGAAGACACAGCTAACACCTAATTTTTTTTTTTTTTAGGGAGACTAAAATTTTTTTTCTCCCTCAAGTGCAAATTATTTGACCTTTTTTACTTTCTCTTACCTATGTATATATGTAATATATATATAGAGAGAAAGTATTGGATTCATGTCAAAAATTCGATGTCGAGATTTTGATGGATCTTCACGTTTTGAGGTCCCCTGAATCCAAAAAAGTGGTTTTCGCGACATGGTCTGTCTGTGTGTGGGTGGGTGGGTGGGTGGGTGTGTGTGGGTGGGTGTGTGTGTGTGTGTTCAATTTTAAGCATGAAGGAATTGAGCTAGGAGATTGAAATTTTATATTTAAGTTAAACACCCCCGGGACCGGAAAAATAAGCTTTTAATCAAAATCGGCCAAAGAGTACTAGTACTTTACTGATGTACTTTTTCAGTTTTTTTCGATTTTCTCAAAATTCGCTCTAACGATTTTGATTAAAATTCAAAAATCAATTATTTTTTAGATGCTCTTTCAAATGTATATTCTCGTTTTGCCCTCAAAATTGTTTGAAGCACACTTTACTCTTGTGCTTCATAGGAAAGATAGGAGAAATGGTTGCCATGGCAACAAAATATAAATATTTTTCCATACTTATAAATTTTACATCTGAATTCAAATATTCCTTACTGCCGGGAACTAAATCTATGTCGACACAAAAAATCTGGTGTGACAGCACAGTACACAACTTTCGATTACCGAAGGTAAGAGAAAGTTGTGTGCTGTGCGCCAGTCACACCAGATTTTTTTT
>JAKCPI010023328.1:0-15852 GCA_023213315.1 Euborellia annulipes | reverse complement strand
TGTGCTTGTCTCACCATATTTGTTGTGTCGAAATATATTTAGTTTCCACCGATATATTAGAATTCAAGATGGGGAAATATTTACATTTTGTTACCTTGGCAACCATTTCTCCTATCTTTCCTATGAAGTACAAAAGTAAAGTGTGCTTCAAACAATTTTGAGAGGAAAATGAGAATAAACATTTAAAAGAGCATCTTCTTAAAAAATTATTGATTTTTTTATTTTAATCAAAACCGTTAGAGCGAATTTTGAGAAAATCGAAACAAAAACTGAAAAAGTACATCAGTAAAGTACTAGTACTTTTTGGACAATTTTGTTCCAAAGTTTTTATTAAGTTCGTTTCAGCTCATAAGAACTTATGATGGTATTATCTAATCTAAGCCGAAACATTTTCATTTATTGGGATTTTCATTCGATAGAGGCGATCTGTCCTGATTGGCTGACTTCCGCTCCTTTTATTGATCTTGTTGGACAGCCACCTTTCTCAACATCAACGATAATAAATATAATTTGAATCGTTTTATTTATTTATGTTCTTTTCTCCCCTGTTCTTTCTCTCCAAGAAAATTTCGTCTCTTTTAATAAAAATATTTTATCGGATTCGAAACTTCTCACCTACTAGGATCAATAAAAAAAAAAAAATTCACTCCCCAGTGAATTATTAGAAAACCTATTTGTAAAAACATGTCTTTTTAGATGGCAACTTTACAATTTAACACTTTGCGGGTGGCAAGTTTAATATTTTTTTTTTTTGTTTTAACTTATCCCCCCCCCCCCCCCCCACCTTCTCCTTTTCTCACTCTCTCTGGCTATAACCAAAACTCTTTTCCGAATAAAACTTTTTCTATTCGGTTGGGAATATTTTAAATAAAAATTCAACTTTTCCTCTCTTATATTTTACTAACACACTGTAAACTAATACAAAAAAAATGTTCGATTTTCGAGAAGTTTTTTTTTTTTAAATTGTACATCTAAATTAAACTCAATAATATCACCGTACAATCCTTTCAGTTACAGTTCAAGTTTCCTAGAAGCTATATTTCTATTTCTTTATTTAATAATATGTATGACCAAGGATAATGACTTTAACTTTTAAGGGGCCCCGAGAGATGATCGTGTGGAACTCATTTGCCATCGGTATAATAAAATCGAAATACATATAACAATATATGAGTCGTCCATTTCCGAAAGTGCATAATTGACAAAATTTGAAAAGTTGAGATTTTAATTGCATGTTGTTTGCACAACTGAAATATACATTTGAAAATAGTTTTCCAGTGAAAAAAGATTCTATATCTTATTTAAAACAAATACTGAAAATCGAGTATAAATTCAAACCGGGCCTAGTTGCAATTCATTCCATTTTCAAAACCAGGGCCGGATCTAGGGGGGGGGGGGGGCAGTGGGTGCACTTGCCCCGTCTCTAAAAAAAAGGTAAAATATTTTTTCGGAAGGAAAATTTGGTTCCGCGAAAAAAAAAAAATTTTCGCAGAAAAATTTTTGAGATCAGGGAAAATTTTAAGGAGGGGGCGGCAAATTAAATTTTGCCCCCACCCCCCTAAAAAATCTCCTAGTTCCGGCCCTGTTCAAAACTGTCTTGCTGCAAATAAACAAATACAGTTCCAAAACTACCTGCTTGCTAACATAAAGACGACTTTCATGAAGTCATTTCCAAAACTTGCTAATTACAATGAAAAATATCCCTATACAAGCTTCCACAAAATTCTATATTTTGGTAAACGGAGGAACATTTTTATAGTGCAGACCTATATTTCTAAACTTTTTAATAATGATTATTGTTGGCTAACCTACAACTTTTATGGAATTTTCTTTTTTGTTTTGCTATGTAGATTGATACTGATCATTTGAATTTACAGTACTGTGGATTATTGCTTCAAGAGGTTGTTTACTTTCTCCGGATAACTTTTGTTTTATATGTGGAGAATATAAATATAATAGCTTATACTGTGAAAGGCCAACATAATAAAAACAATAAAACTATTGGTATAATGATTTGTCTATGAATCTTGAGAAATTGAACTAGCAAAAACATCGTTGGGTGGTTTGTGGAATCTTCAAAATACCTTGGGGCAGCAGACTAACAACACCACTATCCCTGCATCCTGAGCTTGTGGGACATATCACCATTGGACTAACAATGACTGGTTTTTTCCACTTTCCTCAAAATTCCCTTTAACTACTTCTTTCAAATTTTAAATAGTTTCTATTTCCGGTATACAAAACAAATTACGTCAGATCTCGTGATTGGGAAACATCATGTACTAATACTTTACTGATGTACTTTTTTATTTTTTTTTTCCACTTTTATCGAAATTCATTTTAAAAATTTCTTTCCAATATTGATTATTTTCTATTTATGGTATAGAAATCAAATTGCGCAGGTTATCATCTTTGAAAAACATCTAGTACTAGTACTTTACTGAAGTACTTTTTTAGTTTTTTTCCAATTTTATCAAAAAATAAAGGACCGACCACCAGCTCGGTCAATCCAGAACTTTTAATTATAAAGAAAAATTGCATGTTCACGAAAGAGACATGTCCATTAGACATAAACCATTACTAAAATATTGAAGAAGAAAATCTCATCTAATAAGCTTTAATCTCACGATTCGAAGAAATAAATATTGGCTATCCATAATATGATCTGAGCATCTGCGGGAAATCGAGTTATACCATCCTAAAAATTAGGCTTTAGAGATAGATAGAGAGGGAAAGATATAATTTATATGTCGAGAGGGAGAGAGAGAGAGAACTCGAAGAAAAGATATGGCTGAATAGTCACGAAATTGAATTTGGTGGCGAGCAGCCAAGTTTTATTATCAAACACATCAGCTGATTATAGTGGCTTATGCATTTCACATGGAGTGTATCGAGCCAAAAGGGCTGAGCCACCCATCCTACTGACTTTTCACCCTTTCGCCACCGCCCAGTCTTTGGGTTTCGTCTTAACTCCTTTCACATTCAATTAATAATAGAAAAAAAAAAATAAAGGAAATCTATTTAATATCAATACATCCTATGGATAATTCATTTAAAATTGGATTCTTGATTTTATTAAATGGTCAAAAAAAAAATGACCTTAGCCTAATTTTGGTAATTAGAGTCATTTAATAAATCCTAGAAATAGATCAATAAAGATAATCACTGAGTAAAATAATTTATTCATATTGACAATATTTAATGCTGTTATTTACTCTTGCAATAATTGAATACAAATACCATCCAATTAAATTGAGGTTGTAGTCAACATAATTTATGATAAATTAGAGGTGATAATTATATTGCTCAACTTTATGTACGTATAGAGGCTTAAAAAAAAAAAAATATTAAGTCGAAATTATAATAACTAATGAAAATTCCATATTAGAGTAAATTGGATGTCTGTTTGTTAAAAGTTAGTTAAATTCCCAATGAATATCGCCAGTTAGACCCGTGATAGAACCCCATTATCGTTCTTTTTGTGAGATAATATTGCTAAGATTATTTTTTTTTGGATTTTTGTATTTTTTAAATTTTTTTGTATTTTTTTTCATTTTTATTCTTTCCTTCTTTCTGTGAGATAATATTGTATATGCTATTAAATTGATATTTTTTGGCTAATGGGCATTAATTCGATTTTTATTTACTTTCTCATATCTATATATGTATATATTGAGAAAGTATTGGATTCATGCCAAAAATTCGATGTGGGGATTTTGATGAATATACACGTTTTGAGTTCCCTTGAGTCCAAAAAAGTGGTTTTCGCAACATGGTCTCTCTATCTGTCTGTGAAAAAAATATCTCAAGAAGGAAAAGAGTTGGTAGGTTAAAATTTTATATTTAAATTAGGTACTCCATTGAGGCATGAAAATAAGCTTTTGATCAAAATCGCCCAAAAAGTACTAGTACTTTACTGATGCACTTTTTCAGTTTTCTCAAAATTCTTTCTAAGGATTTTGAATAAAATTCAAAAATCAATTAATTTTTATATGCACTTTAAAATGTTTGTTATTATTTTACCCTCAAAATTGTTTGAAGACCACTTTGCTCTTGTACTGTACTTCAAAAGTTGTGTGCTACCAGATTATTGTTTTTTATTTCCCAATAACTTTTGACGATAGTTTTATTTTATTTAGATAATTTGGAAATTTGTGTTGGTTTCGGCCTTCTTGTAAGCGTAGAAACGAAAAAAGTAATGAAAATCGAATTTTTTGGGATTTCACTATCCCAAAATAATAAACTTAAAAAATTTGGAAAAAGTGGTGCAGTAGTCCAAAAATCATTAATACTTATTTATTTATATAAAGATACTTATGTATTATTTCTTGGACATAATACATATCACCTGTCATCGTGTGTCCAAGTATCTTTATATAAATTTAAAAAATTTGTGGTCACATCCAAATTTAATAGGCCAACTATTTTCGATTTTATTCCAGCTTTTTTTTTATATCAATTATTTTTTAGGACTTAACGCCAAAAGCAACAGGTTGAAGAGAAAGATAACCAACAGGAAAAAGAGTCAAAAAGATAAAGAAAGAAAGAAAGATTAACTGGTAGACTTCGAATTCTTATGTACTATTAAATGATAAAGGGGTGATAATATTCTTCCTATAACAATGATTTCATTGCAGAGAGGGGAGAGAAAATTCGAATTACATATAGCTACTTGGAAACTATTATTTTTTTCTTATAATACGGATTATTTATATAACGGGATCATTATTATTTTTTTTTTCTTTTCAATTTTTAAATTGGGATGAGCTTAAGCTCAGCTCAAAAAAAAACAACAAAAAGTTGATGTTTAGTATCCACACATACAATGTACAAGACCAAGAATGAATAAAACTGTTTTCAATTCAAATTTTCTTTTTTCAGATAAGTAGATTATTATTTCCTCTTACCTACTTATAAAATAAAATACAGTAGAATCCTGTCGAAATTCGCGGTTTGATTCCGATTGCTTCGAGCAGCTCTATAATTGACTGATCACTACTAGGAGTTTTCGATTATGGAAAAAAATAATCGATTATCAATTATGAAAAATAATCGATTATTCCGATTAATCGATTACTTCGATTATGGAAAAAATAATGAACTATGAAAAAAAATCATCGATTATACCTTTTTTTTCTCTAGTAAAATTTCTATTTTTTTCCTCTCGCGAAAATCATTTGACCTTTTTTTTTTAGTAAAATTTCCATTTTTTTTTTTTTTTTGGAACGAAGTTTTTTAACGCGGCTTACTCAGGGGGGTGAATTGGGAGAAAAGGTAACGTAACAAAAACGCATTCCTAACAAAAATGCGTGACCAGCGCCCGAGCGAGGGCGGAGGGAGGCGAGATTAGACGAAGTCTTTGGGAGCAGGCCCACCTTTTCCTTCTATCTACCGTAGGCCGAAGGGCGAGCAAGAGGTTCCAGCTGGCGTAGCTCTCTGCCTTCGGCGGGCTCTCCGTCTATTTAAATAATATTCATATTAAATTATATTCTGAGTTGAAGAAAAGGCGTGAGGAACTTCGTTTCTGCCGGGGGTCCTACGACCGCACACGATTGCTTTTTAGTATAGGAATCTCATCGCATCGATTATTCATCGCAATCGATTATTTACCTAATAATCGATTATGAAAAATAATAGATTAATTGATTATTTTTTTAAATAATCTATTCTTTTTTAAGAAAATAATCGATTAATCGATTATTTTGCGCAGTCTTTATCACTGCAAAGCTTTTATATATAGGCCTATCTATCAGTGGCGGTCCCAGGATTTTGTCAAGGGGGGAGCCCAAATTTTTTTTTTTTTTTTTTTTTTTTTTTTTTTTTTGTTATTCATTTAACCTCTTTTTCGGCAGCGAAGGCTATTTAGACCTATTCTATATATTTATTTCACCCAAAATTTAAAAAAAATTTCCAAATTAGTCAAAAATCGATTTTTTTTTTTTTTTAATTTTTTTCTCGTTATGGTCGAATTTTATAGTCGAAAAAAAATAAGTTTCTCAAATTTTCAACTTAAAATATTAATTTTTAAAGGTCCCTCAAATTTTTTTTTAGCTCGTCATAAAGGCGACATTATATATTTTACCTTTGCAGTCGTATGTCGCCATTTAGGCGACATCCTAATTTTTTTGTAGTCAAATTAAAGCCAAATAATATCATAATATTCATTAAAAACTGTCTGGGATCCGAAACCGCGACCCTTGGAATACAAGGCTAACCCTAGGGGGTATGGAAAAATTTTTGAAAATTAGGCATTGAAATTTGCGTTTTTAGCTATCCTGAGACGTGAAAAATTTATAATTTTTTTGTTTAGTTTTAAAATATTAAATAAAACTTTTGAATTTTTGTTGTCCAATGGGGGGGGGGGGGCGGGCCCCTCTGGGCCCCCCCCCTGGGACCGCTAGTGCTATCTATATATAATGTAGAAAAATCAGCCCATATATATTTTCTATTTATTATTTTTTTGTGAATAAACCAAATTGCTTAATAGGGATTTGATACTCTTTCATTTCAATATATTGTGTGTGAAGGTAATTATAAACACCCCATACAGTTCACTATTATTTTTCCTTATCTCTATTTTTTTTTTTTTTTTTTCATTTTTACTTTCCACAATACCGATAATTCGTATGGCCATGAGACGGTTTGATACGAATTATCGGGAATACCATTTATGTGACGTGGATGCTTTACCCCTGATCTCTCTCCTCCCCCCTTTCATAGCAAACTAATTTTAAATAGTAGTAGTGAAATATTTAAATTGTGAATAAATCAAATTAGTCGCCCATTGTATAGGCCTATATAGGCTTATATATTGAAAAGCACCAGACCACAAACAAGTTGACATTTTAAAAAATGTGATAAATAATATACTGTATTATCGTTAAATATATATATTTATAGTCAAAAATAATACCAATTTGTAAGTTAATAGTATTTTCGGAAATAAGTTGTTATGAATAGAAGGGGAGATATGGAGAAATGAAAAATCCTAGCCAATCAATCGCGAATATCTGGATTCATTAAAAAGCTATGAATATTAATTTGTCTTTTGCTGATTGCAAAATTATTATTTTACATGATCCATCATATTTCATACGAGAGTCAAAATCGAATTATTAATTTATGATATTGGTGGAGAGTTTTTAAATTTTAAAATGAAATCCAATTAAGTTAATTTAATAAAATTGAAACAAATAAAATATTTTAAATAAAGGATCAACATGAAATTAATTTAATGTTAAATATTGAATTATTTTATGCCTAAGTAATAAATTGGGCAAAGTGAGCAAGCGGGTCGCCGCATTGCCCGATGGTAAGAGGTTGGCTAACTTAGAGAGGCATGTAGGTACAGTGGGCGCCAGAAGTGCCTGACATGTGTAAGTACATCTTACACATACAGAAGAAATGCCTCTAATGGGTAATCCAGCACTGCATAGGAAACTGGATAATCAACTTAGAAAGATATATCTAAACAATTAAGTTAGCTTATTTCTTCCATATTAAATAATAGTAATTTTGAATATTATTGAATATAAAAAACAAAATTTGTCTTTTTAAAAGATCAATAGTATAATGAACCGGCAACATATGTAACATGACACTAATCTATTTATTTTATTTATTTATTTATTTTGAAGATTGATGCTGTATGTTATTCCAATATGATTATGATTGACACGTAAAATATTTAGAAGCTATATCATGTTTATAGCTTCAAATACTCTTAGAAAAATTGAAAAAAGCTTTTTTGTGACATGGATCTATATTCAAAATTTTATAAATAATAAATTATTTAAAGAGCGGAGTTAAAAACTACGGGGCCAGAATGGATTGGAAATCGATGCTCACTTTAAATTAAATTATAAAAAAAAATGTATACTCGTACGTATATAAATATACATAACTCAATAAATCAATAAAACAATAATATTTTCATTTTACTTATTAATTAAATTATTCTAAAATACTCCATACCCTCTCCGTAAGGATAGTGTTGACATTATAAACATTTGTAATTTTAGAAGGAAAGGATTGAACCAATAATAAATAATTATTCAAAAAATGTTTTGGTCACTATTTCTACAGTCATCAGGACATCAGTTGATGTATTCACTTTGAAAAGAAAACACTAGCAAATATTTGAAATTTCTTGCTCATCATTCTGGTAGAGCTGTAGTTAGAATTGTTGCCCTTTAATAATGATCCGGAAGGCTATATAAAATTTAAAATTTAATACCCAGTAATATGTTTTTTAATCACTTAATTAGAAAACGAAATTCGTTTTGAGAGGTACGTGTGTTACAAAATACTCACACACACACACCCCAACATGTGAATGATAAGCCCGGCAAGCAATTCTTTTACAATCGAAAAATGAAAGTTGAGAAGAATATAAATGATTCAATTTAGATGATTTATGGTTGCTCTCATGAAAGCCTGTTGAGCATTGGGAAATTTTAGTGCTAAGTAAAAAAAATATTGATATATACGAAACCTTAGTATATATAAATGTACCGATATATGCAGTCTAAATGAAGAAATAATAATTAAACTATGACATTTTCAATTATTAAAAGTATTGTGAGTACAAGGGAATTTCTATTGTTTTTAGATATTAGTTTTTATTTATTTTAATTTAGCCATTCGGCATCTGAAGTCTATAACAAACAATAATTTGTATATATTTTATTAATTACGATACAGTAATCGAGCCACATTTATTTATACCAAATGGTAGTCAATTGATTTAAATAAATATTCATCTGACAGCTTGGAATCCGAATTCGCTCTGCCTAGTTTATGAGATTTTAATAGGTAATTAGAGAAAAAGAAAATAAATTTAATAAATTATATAAAGGAAAATGATTATACACAATTTATCTTTAATGTACGTAATGGCCACCAATGACGACAAACGGAAAATAAATTGATCAGATTCTCTTTGATATGGTCAGTGAATCTATGTAAAGCGAGTTTCCTAACTAGAAAGTGCTAAATAATTCAATTTCGAGTTTCAGTATGTGGTGGTATATTATATTAACCTGAGAAGAGAATTTACAAAAAAGAACATTAGACAATAATGGGTCAATTCCTTAAATAAATGGATATAACATTTTCATATCATTAAAAAACATTTTCATTTATATTAGCTCATTAATTAACAAAATGTAGGCTAGTATGTTATAAAAAATGGCCCAAGAATCCTTACTGAATAAAATAAAAAAAATGAGAAGTTAAATTGTAGTTAATAACCCTTTTTGTATTATTATTTACTAAAATAAACCACGATTTATGCTAAAAAAAATGTCTTTTATTTCTAATTTTTCTTTAATTTTTATCTTGCGCTGCAAAAAAATGCTATGAAATTTCGCGGAGGCTTGACAACCGCTGGTTTAATCTCTACTAAGGAGGATATGCTAATTTGAGAAGGGACTTATTCAGTCTTATGGAAAACGGCGGCATCAGGGGATATTTTCTTAATGTCCCAGAGCAGTTCCTTCTACTAGGAGTGTTACTTAAGGGTAATGCGATCTATTCTAAGTTAGAACTTTAGAATTTAGAGAATTTATTAAAAAAATCTCTTGATATGACACAAATTCCTCTAAAATAAGGAATAAGCCATATCGAATAATTGTTTATTTTGAATATGGTAAAATTTAATTAATGAAATTACATATTTCCTATTTTATTATAGTTTTATACTAAAAGTCAATATACCGAATCCATTAGACAGAATTTAAACTTAGTTGGAAAAAGTATTAAATGTAAATGAAGAACGACTAAAGTCATAAAAATATGGTCAGCTATTAAATCCGGATAAGAGAAGCTTAAAGTTTCTAAAATATGGATTGTCATTAAGTAACATATGCAATATACTATCTCTAATAATTTACAATCGAAGAATAAATCAACTTTCGGTAACAAAATTCTTTAAAGACAATATTTTAAATACTTTATACTTCCATTTGGAAAATGAATAGTAATGAAGAAGATTCCATTAAATGTTAATAAGGAGAGTATCATCAAATGAGTAATGCAGCTATACTTTTTTCTTTATATACTGTATTTATTCAATTTACACAGCGGTGCACGTTTCGGTTCCTTGTTTGAACCATCTTCAGATCTGGCAAAAAATCTTTATGAATGTGTCATAGTGAATTTTATACATTATATGAACCATACATACTCTTATATAATAAATATATACACATACATGTGACGACCAGGTACCCAAAACAAAAAAAAAAAAAAAAAAAAAAAAAAAAAAAAAACTTTTGATACAGAAAATTGATTTGTTCTTCGATTGTAAATCATTAGAGATAGTAGGTAGGTCTACGTATATGCTTCTTTTCTTCGGATTTTTTTGTGTACCTGGTCATTACATGTATGTGTGCCTATATATTTATTATGTAGGATTCAGATAATGTAAAAAATCCACTATGACAAGTTCATAAAGACTTTTTGAAAGCTCTCAAGATGGTTCAATCAAAAAAACCGAAACGTCAGCTGTGCAAATTGAATATATAAAGAAAAAACTATAGCTGCATTTCTCATTTGATCATACCCTTCTACGTATTTATATTAAATCACAGAGGAGGGGGGTCTCACTGGTGTAGTGGGCTTGGATGTCGGTTTCTACAAAGGAGATCCGAGTTCAAATCCTGAGCTTGAGAGATTTTTTCATTAAATAAAAATATTTATTTAATGTAAACAAATTCTCAAACAGGCACTGGATTGGAATAATGGATCTCAATACAATGGCTCCAGGCAACTCTACGAGGAGAGGGAGTTTTTACTTTCTCTACCTTATATATATATGTTAATATATAGAAGAGAAAGTATTGGATTCATGTCAAAAATTCGATGTCGAGATTTTGATGGATCTTCACGTTTTGAGGCCCTGAATCCAAAAAGTGGTTTTCGCGACATGGTCTGTCTGTGTGTCTGTGTGTGTTCTGTTGTGTGTGTGTGTGTGTGTTTGAACAAAATATCTCAAGAAAGAAAAGAGCTAGGAGTTGAAATTTTATATTTAAGTTAGGCACCCCCATGGGAGTGACACGAAGCTTTTGAACAAAATCGACCAAAGAGTACTAGTACTTTACTGATTCACTTTTTTCAGTTTTTTTTCGATTTTCTCTAATTTGCTCCAACGATTTTTTTTAAAATTCAAAATCAATTATTTTTTAGATTCTCTATAAATGTATATTCTCATTTTGTGATTGAAATCTTCTGAAGACCACTTTACTTTGTACTCCATAGAAAAGATAGGAGAAATGGTTGCCATGGTATCAAATATAAATATTTTCCCATACTTATAAATTTTACATCTTGAATTCAATTGTACCCTACTGTCGAAACTAAATACATGTCGACACAAATCTGACAAGCAAGCACAACTTCGATTACCGAGGAAGTTTGTGCTGTCAGAAGATTTTTTTTTAACATTCACACTTTTTTCTCATTTACACTCACACTCACACACACATTCACACAGTCTTCTCGGCAACTCAGGCCATTTAAGACTTTAGATGATAACCGTTGTAATTAATATATATATTTGGGGTTCAGGCATTTCTATTTAAGCCATCTGGTATCCAAATGGCTTAAATAAAATCATCGAACTGCCTGGGTCCGAACCCGCGACGTTTGGTATAGGAGGTAGGGGAGAGGGAGTTGCTGAAACATTCCGTCCTGTGGAAGGGACGTAAAGAAGATTCCCTATCAATGATGCATTCTTCGAAAGGAGTAGGCTACACGCCGGTGCTGACGGAGAGTTCCTCCTCAAATTAGGACATCCTACCTAGCATAGAAGAGGTTGAATAAAAGGAGCCGGATGGAACCAGAAATAAGGATTAGTTCACTAGCTAGAGACGAGAGCAGGAGGAAGAGTTAAAGATAGGAAATAATGTAACTTCACGGGGTGCGGGTAGATGGCTACCGGTTGGGTTTGAGGTGTGTCTTCGTGCACGAAAGCACCTCAGGCAAATAAACGGGGATCCCGATAGTAATTTCAAATAATAATAATAATAATATAAAAATTACATCACAGCTATACAATTGCGTTTTATTTCATTAAATGCTTATCTTTGAAGATTAGCTGCCTAAAATTTAATAAAAAGTTTATTTTAAGTTTGAAGTTCAATTTTCAAATTGATAATTAATATGAAAATGTTTTATTAAAAAAAAAAAAATTATTATTATTATTATTCGTTTATTGTAAAGTATAAGGATGTGAGATAAAGAGAGAGAATGGTTGAATTTACCTGTCGATTGCAATGGCGACGAGATGAAGGATGCTGGCTGTACAGCAGAGAACATCGCTTGAAGTCCACATATCGCACAGTTCCGGACCCAGCATCCAACTTCGGCTGATCTGCCCCATCCGAACAAACATCACAACAGATTAATAAGCCAGCTTCACTGGCAGAGTACCATTAGAGAGACGAGTATTTATAAAATAAATAAATATAATTATAATACAAAATTATAAATTTATAGAATCTTGGAGAAATAATTAAACGTGTCTACGACCAATATTTTAGATCTATGTTGTTTTTGCTATTTATGTTATTTTACTAATGGTTTTCTAATGTTATTTGAATAATGTTTTTATTTTTTTTTTGTAAAAACTATTACTATAAAAACCATTAAATTTTATTGGAGGAGAATTTTTTTTAACAAGGAAATTTTTTGAATTAAAAAAGTCCTCCCTTAGTCATTGATAGAATACCTCTATTCCAAATAATGTGGAAAATATTCTAAATAAATGCACAAAAGAATAAATGAAAAATAATTAAATAAATTGAGTCATCTTTAAACTTGAAAGAGAAACTTATTTAATATAATTTATTTTATTTATCGTCAAATTTATCATCAAAATAATTTTCTTTTTAAGTGAATTATTATTTTTTCTCTGTCAAGTATTCGTTGCTTTAAAAATTAAATAGGTTTCTAAATTTCCCTTTAATTTATATATAAAGACCTGAGTTTGGTAGTCACTCAAACGGTTTAAATTTATTTAAATTTATATTAATATGTAATCAATTTAGCGTATACAAATATCTATAAAAATAAATTCTATTAAAAAAAAAATGTACGCATATAATTCTATTATTTAAAATAAAAGTGAATGAAATTAAATTTATATTTAGTGTGAGTAGAGTGAGAGAGGATAAGCCTGAATGCTTTATAATCAATTTTTATTATAGCTACACTCTAGATAGAATTCAATTTTTTTTTTAATTAAAATAAAAATAATAAAATAGAATTTTCTTTTGTTCTGGTGAAGTAGACCCGATAGAATTAATGAATAGCTTTATTTTATATTCAGGCAGATAGATATATTATTTAAATAGCTTTTTAAATGATATGTATTTATATATCTGCGTGGTGTTCAACCAATCAAATTTTAGTCGTTCTCTTGTTTAAAAAATTTGTTGTTTATCATTATTATTTTTTTTTTTTTCATTTTGAATAATTTAATTTTGGTTAAAATTGTCATTTTAGTAATTTTATTTTAAACCGGACAAATGAGAAGAGTAAAGGTGCGATCACACCGAGACCTGACTTGTGCTTACTGACTGGAGTTCTAACCGAATCCGAATTGAGGGGGGGTCACACACTAAAACTTGACTGGAGTGACGTAATCTTACTTTTCTGTTATTTGGTATATAAGTATGTCGAAGAAGTAAACAATGTTTTTTACTTGAATGATACTATTTTCATATTTTAATAAAACTAATTATCGTTATATCAAGAAATATTTTTAAATATTTCTTAATTGACTATTTAAAAAATAATATCTTATTTTTTTTTTTTTTTTTTTTTAAAAACATTCACACTTTTTTCTCATTCACACTCCCATTCACACAGTCTTTTGGGCAACTCAGGCCATATAAGACTTTTTACGAAATCCGTTATTAATAAATATACATATATGGGGTCCAGGCATTCTTATTTAGCCATTTGGTACCCAATTGGCTTAAATAAAATCATCGGACTGCCTGGGGTCCGAACCCGCGACGTTTGTATAGAGGTTAGCACGCTAACCTTCTACGCCATGCCCCGAGGGCATAATATCTTATTAATTTAAAAAAATTTCGAATCTCTTTTTTGTTTTGACTTAACATATATTTCCTGCAATTTTTAATAAAAAATAGAAGTTATCTGAATATTATTATTTATTTGTATTATTATTACTTAAATAAAGCCTTATATTGCCAAAAATGGCTCGCGCCCCCCTCGCCCCCCTGGTTACGCCACTGGTTAAGTGGCCGTGAAGAACCAGCTTGTGGAATGTCCCCCGGTTCCCATCGATGCAATAATTTTCACATTTACATTTATATATGAACCAGTGGCGTAGCGAGGGGGGTGCAGGGGGGTCATCATGCCCCGGGCGCTACTCTCAAAGGGGCGCCAAATGGTCCGCAAAACAAAAAATTGCTAAATAATTTTTATTTTTATTATAATTGATTTCTGGAAAATATATTTTAAATTTAGTGCCAGTGTAATTTAATAATTTTGTATATTTTACATATAATATTATATGGTTTTAAAATGGGGGAGGGGGGGGGGCGCTAAAAAAGGTATTGTGCCCCAGGCGCGAGTTAAGCTCGCTACGCCACTGCAGTAAAGTACTAGTACCCTTTGGCTGATGTGGTTGAAATTTCTTGAAATACTTGAAATATGTGTATTTGGCTTAAGTATTAAATTTGAGTATCGAAAGCTTTTTCGTTTTTGAGTAATTCCCGCAAACCCACATTTTTTGATATTTCACTTGAAATAAATTTAATTTATTGTGAAAAAATTTTAAATTTCAAGAAGATCGATTCCAGTTAAAATATCAAAACAAAATGTTTATGTAAATTTCTCTGAAAAAGATTTTATTGCTTTTAAATGGGTGTTTTATTGCTTTTCTTGAAATTGCCATTAAAAGGAGGCGATTCCCTTTTAGCTTGAATTTGACGTCATTTTCACAATCATTGAATGAATTTCAACTGAAATATCACAAAATGTGGATTAAATTGAATTGGTTTTATAATGGGGGGGGGGGGGGGGGGGGCGCTAAAAAGGTATTGTGCCCCAGGCGCGAGTTAAGCTCGCTACGCCACTGATATAAACGGAGGAGGAAGAGTTAGGGGTAGGAAATAATGTAACGTAACTTCACTGGGTGCCGGATTATTTTAGTGTATTTTTTTTTTCTCGTTCACACTCACATTCACACACTCTTTTCGACAACTCAGGCCATTTAAGACTTTAGACGATAACCGTTATGAAAATATATTATTTAGGGTCCAGGCATTCTTATTTAAGCCATTTGGATTTTAGTGTTTCCATAAATCATTTTTGGTTTTTTTTTAGCTGAGTTAAATTATTATATTTTACTTTCTCTTACCCTATATGAAATATAATTTGTATTATACACTGTAAAAACAATTTTGTAATTTTACAAATGTTTAGGAAGCATATTTCTACAAAACATACTAAATTTAGTAAGCCTTAGCAAAAACCATTTATAAATGTATTGTAATTTTCGAAAGCCGTTTGAAAATTAGAATGAAAATGTATTGTAATTTTAGAATGACATTTGAAAATTAGAGTGTAAATGTGTGGAAACTTTAGAATTCCTAAACTGCTTTCGAGAAAAAATACAATTTTTAACGAAAAATACTATACAATGTTTGTAAAATTACAATACATACTCTATTTTTCGAAGAAAATTGTAATTTTAAAATGTTTTTTTTGTTGTTGTAAACATTTGTAAATTTAGTAAATAAATGCATAGTAGATTATCATTTACAAGGGCAATTTGTAAATTTAGTATTCCAAAACAGACTAAAATTAAGATTTTTT
>JAKCPI010023327.1:0-20228 GCA_023213315.1 Euborellia annulipes | reverse complement strand
AAAATAATAAATAAAAAACGTCATATAGAGGCTTTATAATTAAAATTTTTTTTTATTTTGCAATATATAAGCCTTAATTTGATGTTTTATGGCTGGGGAGATTTACTCAGGATTCGTATAAGCCTTAATATTTAATTTTTTGAAATTCAAAACTTTTTTAAGCATGAAGGAATTGAGCTGAGACTGAAATGTTATATTTAAGTTAAACACCCCACGGGCAGTGGCGTTCCGAGGGGGGGGGGCGGGGGGGGGCGGTCCGCCCCAGGCCCCGAGCCAGCATAGGCCCCCATATATTTATAAAAAAAAAAATTTAATGAAAATTTCTCTTTGAGAGGCCCTGGGGCCCTCAGGGCTCAAGTAAAAAACGAAAAAATTTAGTTAAAAAATCAAAATTTAATGAAAATTTGTCTTTGAGAGGCCCCGGGGCCCTCAGGGCTCAAGTAAAAAACGAAAAATTTAGTTAAAAAATCAAAATTTAATGAAAATTTGTCTTTGAGAGGCCCCGGGACCCTTGGGGTTCAGGGATATACGGTATTTTAAAAATATTTTTAGGTATGGAGGAGAGGGATATTTAAAGATGAGCCCCCCCCCAAAAAAAAATTCAATATAAGGCCCCCTCTTCTAGTGCCGCCCCAGGCCCCCAACTTCCTCGGTACGCCTCTGCCCCCGGGACCGTGAAAATAAGCTTTTAGTCAAAATCGGCCAAAAAGTACTAGTATTTTAGGGCCTACTGATGTAGTTTTTCAGTTTTTTCGATTTTCTCAAAATGAAAGGGCTTTTACCATTCTTCAGGCTCGCCCGGAATTTTTTTCAAACCCGCCCATTCCCGCCCGAGATTTAGTGAATGAATGAACGAATGTCTAGCAATTTTTAAATAAAATTTCATTTGCATGCCCGTCCGCCCGAACCCGTTTATTTAGACTTGCTACCCGCCCGTACCCGTAATTTTTTCATGGCCTCCAAAGCCCGTCCGGCCCGGTCCGCGGGCCGGGTAGGTAACGGGCCTACGGGCCAACCCGTACCCGTGCAGGGCTCTAATCGGGGGTTCGGATCCCAGGCAGTCCGATGATTTTATTTAAGCCATTTGGATACCAAATTTCAAAGTCAAAGTCTTATATGGCCTAAGTTGCCGAAAAGACTGTGTGCATGTGTGTGTGAGTGTGAGTGTGAATGGGAAAAAAGTGTGTTTTAAAAAAAAATACGGAGAATGCCTTCCCCGAGACTTTCTCCTATGTTCTTTTGGAATTACGTCCGGGTGTGTGTGTGAACACGATTGCTTAAAAACCAAAGCAGCTAGATGGATGAAATTTGGTATATGCTCCTTACACTAAAATTGTAGATTTCTATGAAATATTGGAGTAAACACGTCACTTGGAAGTAGTACTTTTCCTAATAAGTTTTTTCTGAAATTTCGAAATTTTCTTTGTTATATTATGATAAAATACTCAATTTTAAAAAGTTTTTATTCTTTGATATTTTTCCGAAAACTGAATAGTTTTTGAAATAATCACAGAAGAAAAAGACATTTTTCGTAAAAGCAAAGAAAAATCAAAACAAAATCATACAGGTGTCATTAAAAAACATGTAAATAATTCATTTGTTTTACAAATTCGCTGAGGAAATTACAGGATGTAAGAAATTTGCCCGCCGAAGGCGGCAATTGCTCGCCGAAGGCGAGCAAGGTGGTCCAGGGGGCGGAGCCCCCTGGAAAATCGGCGCCCTAGTTGAGCTTTGCCCCCCCGCCCCTCAAAGGCTGGTTACGCCGCTGGAGACAACTCAGATGCCGAAAAACACGTTTAACAAATTAAACAAAAACAACAAATGACTGACGTGATTACCCGTAACGAGTACAGTGGCGAGGCAGTAACTTGGACTGTTCAACCTACTAGGCCGAGTGCCCTCCCTCAGTGACATAGTGCTGTCTCGCCACTGTACTCGTTACGTGTAATCAAAGCGTAACTCTTAAATTAATTGACAAAGGGAGAGTGAAGGGCACTTGAAGCATGGAAGGACTTTATCTCTTGTGTTTATTAAAGCTTTTGTGGTTTGAAATATTATTATTAGGGAAATTTTTAATTATAGATCACATTTTTGTATAAATTATTTATTAAAAATATAAATACTGTACAACGTTTCGCACTAGCGGTCCCAGGGGGGGGGGCCCAGAGGGGCCCGGGCCTCCCCCCATTGGACAACAAAAATTCAAAAGTTTTATTTAATATTTTAAAACTAAACAAAAAAATTATAAATTTTTCACGTCTCAGGATAGCTAAAAACGCAAATTTCAATGCCTAATTTTCAAAAAATTTTCCATACCCCCTAGGGTTAGCCTTGTATTCCAAGGGTCGCGGGTTCGGATCCCAGACAGTTTTTAATGAATATTATGATATTATTTGGCTTTAATTTGACTACAAAAAAATTAGGATGTCGCCTAAATGGCGACATACGACTACAAAGGTAAAATATATAATGTCGCCTTTATGACGAGCTAAAAAAAATTTGAGGGACCTTTAAAAATTAATATTTTAAGTTGAAAATTTGAGAAACTTATTTTTTTTCGACTATAAAATTCAACCATAACGAGAAAAAAATTAAAAAAAGAAAAAAAAATCGATTTTTGACGAATTTGGAAATTTTTTAAATTTTGGGTGAAATAAATAAATAGAATAGGTCTAAATAGCCTTCGCTGCCGAAAAGAGCTTAAATGAAAAACAAAAAAAAAAAAAAAAATTTGGGGCCCCCCCCTTGACAAAATCCTGGGACCGCCACTGACGTTTCGACGGCTTATTCTTCAAGTACTGTGCACTTGCTCCGGTTCAAGTGGAAGGCTTGGCTTCATGAGAATGAGGGAAAATAGCGGGAAAATTTGAATCTAACTTCACAAAAATGCCGACAGATGGCGCTGACGTCGTTGTATATAAAAAAGGCAAGTAACGGACATGAGAGTTAGTTCACTTAAATCGGAACAAGTGCACAGTACTTGATAACGGCTGCAGAATAAGCAGTCTAAATGTTGTACAGTATTTATATTTTTAATAAATAATTAATATAAAAAATGTGACCTATAATTATAAATTCCCCTAATAACTTTATTTCTTTGTCACCATAGTTCTGGAATTCCAAAAATAACTCTATTATAAATAATGTAATAAATTATTTTCAGAATAAATCTAGTCAATGTATATATGAATAAGTTTTGAATTGATTTACATATTTTATAGTTTTTAGATTTATCTTCTTATTATTTACTTAATTTAAGGTGTCAAAAAAATATATAAATAAATAAATCCAAGATATAGACAGCCAAGATTATTTCTATTTTTACAATAAAAGAAATAATTTTGGCTGCCAATGTCTTGGATTTATTTTTTTAACTTCTTAATAATACTTCCAGTCACAAAGACATACCTCATAATTAATTTAAGAAAAAAGTGTCATATATAGAACCTGTTACGCATTAGTGTGTTAAGCGCCAGCTACCGAGTTTTGAGAAAATTAACATTAAAGTTTTTTGTTTTCATTGGATTATATATAATTTTTTTTGTCAATTGTTGTCAATACTATTTGAAACAATATTCCGGGCTTAACTCAATTTTTAATTTTTTTTTGGCGCTTGACACACTAATGCGTAACAGTGTCCATATATAATATTAATAAAACAAAAGCCTAAATGTTGGGTCTAAAAAAAAAATGAATAAATGCAAATAGGAATAAATATTCCATTCAAAAAATCGACATCCGCATAACTCTTGAAATGTCAAACCACCTTGAACCATTTTCTTGCACAGGTTAATTATTCAGCGCGGGTGTTTTCTTTTTTTTTTTTTTTGTTTTTTGTTTTCCAGTTTAGTTTTATTTAATGGGAGGGGGGGGTGAATTATGGGATCGAATGGAGTTATTGACGATAGATTTGAATTGCAGATCAACAAGAAGAGATCGAGAGAGAGAAAAAAATCGTGACTTGCGACAGATAAACAGACAGACACACCTCTCTCTCTCTCTCTGAATTGATTCTTCTATGAAATTTAGAAAAAGTTGATTTACAGTTAGAATGGAAAAAATGGATAATGTAACTTTCTCTTAAATTTATTATCCTATGTATATTTATTAATTAGGGACCAAATAGTTCTGGAGAAATATGGAAATAAGACAAAGGTTCGCTTACTTTCGGATTAATTTAAATAAATACACTGAAAACTTCTGTCTGTAGGCGCCTATAATAAGATTAATTTGGTATTCTTTGTTATTGAGCAAATAATTAAGAAACTAAAACGAGTCAAAGATAGGGGTTTGTTTATTTCCCAAGTTAGTAAAGGATATATTCTTAAATACTGTACACCTGACCAAATTGAAATTGACAAGTAGATGAGGTTAAAGTAAGGTACTTCGAAAAAAAAAAAAATAAATAAAAAACTACTGTGCGGAACCTATCTTGCAGGGTTAATACAAAAACCAACTTTCTGAAAAACGGGTTTTTGGTTTTGAACTCTTCTATGAAACCGGTTTCGAATATTTTCGGATAAAAAAGACCTGTTCACAACTTCTGATAGATAATTTTCTTCAAAAAATTCATTAAACTCTGAATAACTTTGAAAACCTTACTCAAAACTTTGACCAATAGGATAATTGAATCATTCTACTCGAGACGGCACGGGATTCTTTAAAAAAATGTTTCGAATATTCAAGATTTTAAAATTTAATTTTAATTGTTTTGAACAGCGTAGATCCGTCAGTAGCTCTAGTCGATAGCACAATGATAGATTGTACCCCTTGTACTAGGGACCAGGGATTAACATGCCGCATTCCGCAAACATCCCAAGATCTAAATTCAAACTAACAGACAAGTTGACACGTTTCATTCAAAGACTTACGGAAAAAAACAACCGATTTTTGAATTTCATAATTTTCTTTTGAAAACAAGTTAAGCAGGGGCAGGAGCGAAGGTGTTCGCATGTTTTTCCCGCTAAGATGGCGTTGTGTGTCATAAAAAGTATGCCCAAAATCTCAAGTAATTCAAAAATTTGCTATGAGATGTCAGAATGGTAGCTAATAATATTTAATGCATTTGGTTGATCTTTTAACAATAAATACTTTATAAATGTTATTATATATTATGTGTCTTTTATAAAAGCATAAAAATATATAAATATAGGCTAATACTATATCGTCTGTTAGACTAGCCTGCCATCTATTGCAAGAATACTGAACTCATTTGACAGATGATTTTTAAATAAATCATCTAAGCTTATTTTAAAAATTTCTTAATTAATATGTGAATAATAATAACAATAAATTCATTTTTAAATTTAAAAAAAATTAAATATTCTTTCGATTATTGGGACAGATTGTTTTTTTTGTATTTGCTTGATAACAAAGAAATTAATTACGATAATTTTTTAATAAGTCATTAAAAAAATTATAGCTCGATGTCCCAATAATCTCATATGAATTTAATTCATTTAAAAAAAAAAAACCGCATTGAAAAATTCCTTATAATAGTCTAGTTTTTTTTTTTTTTTTTTTTTAAGTACGTTTAGACGTCGCTCCTGACCCCCTTTAAGATATTACCAAATTTCTGAATTATTGAATGCCAGCTCTAAAAAAAAGTTTATGCTTATACCAAGGAACTTAGTTTTTGAAAAAATATTATGAAAATTAGTTTTTGAGGAGGCAAGATCTTTAGGGCAGATAGACTTTAACCCCGTTGGCTTTAAAACTATCATTAATGACATTTGCTAACAACTCTAGCCTCTCGGCCATGGGAGGGGGGGGGGTTCGTATTAGGTAAGCATCGCCAAACTCTAATAAATTCAGGCCCTCGAAGAACAAATTGAAACAACCTCGGAAGCTATTGAGTCTAGTATTCCAAAAACCTGATATACCACTGTATGTCAAGACAAAATGACCGAAAATGACTAAAAAATGAAATAAAAAAAAAAGTTTCTAATTATCAAATCAAAAATCTACAATCAAAAAAATTAAAAATATTTTTAAAATGGATGACGAAAATTACCCCAGTTTACTCGTCTTTCCTTCTAGATGGGGATTTTATCTTTTAATGATTATCGGCATCTGAGGCCTGTTAAACCACTATTTTTCTAAATTAACCTTGATATCCAATACAATTCACCTGACATTCAGCTCTATTCTCTATAAACAGACGTTAAAATTTAACATCATGTTAAAAAGTAAAGTAATAACATCAGCGCTAAAAAATGCTATTCTCTAAAACAAGTTTTAACAGCGACGTTAACATGTTTCTTTTATAAAATCTACAATCAAAAAAAAATTAAAATATTTTTGCATCAAAATGATAATGATAAATAGGGCGTCAAAATATTAAAGGCACCCCTAGACATCACATTAATTTTAAACTCTATTGACTAATATTAACGTAATGCAAGGAGGTGTTAAAATGAATTAACGATGATTTCAGATGTTAAAAGTTAACTTTATTGCTTAGAGAATAGACGTGTATAACAGTAAGAGTTTATTTAGACTATTCTTTGCTTTATTTTTTTTTATTTTATGTTAAATGGATTAGAGCCGGCTTCGCTCTCCTTTTTTAATCGGATTATTAGGACGAAGAGCAGGGAGAAGGAAGGGAAGACGAGAGCAACAAGTGCCTGGGTGACGTCACCAACGGCACAGATGCAGTTTTTTTCTTTATGTATTTTTTTTTTTTAAATAATTGTGAGTCATATCCCCCAGGATCTCCCTGGTAAAAGGGGAGAGAGGGAAGAGATCTCTCTCTAATGTCCGTGGGAGAGTGCCTAGCCAGGAATTAACCCAAATTGAACCCCGCCTCTGCACAAAACAACACAAAACTTGCGGATCCATGAAAAAAATTTAAAAAAATCTTGTTCATCACTATCTGATGTGACTATCAATTAACACCTTGATTCAAAATAAGAGAAGATATGCTAGTTCAAACAATCAACAATATCTCATATTTTTACTTTCTCTTACCCTATATATGAAATATATAGAGAGAGAAAGTATTGTTTTACATGCTTTTCATGCTACTGTCAAAATTGTTTAAGGCACAATTTACTCTTGGTACTTTATAGGAGATAGGTTGGCATGGTAACAAAATAATTTAGTACAATGTATTTTAAAAAATCTGGTGTGACTGGCCCACAGCACACAACTTTCTCTTACCCTTCGGTAATCGAAAGTTGTGTTCTGTGCTTGTCACAGACACGATTTTTTGTGTCGAACTATATTTAGTTTCCGACAGTACGGTACATTTGAATTCAAGATGTAATAAAATTTATATATATTTTGTTACCATAGCAACAATATATTTTTTCCTATGAAGTACAAGAGTAAAGTGGAAGTTTCAAAGGCAAAATGAGAATATACATTTTAAAGAGCATATAAAAAATAATTGATTTTTGAATTTTATTAAAATCGTTGGAGCGAATTTTGAGATAATTGAAAAAAAACTGAAAAAGTTAATCAGTAAAGTATTAGTAGGTACTCTTTTGGCCGATTTTGTTTAAAAGCTTATTTTTCCGGTCCCGGGGGGTGTTTAACTTAAATATAAAATTTCAACCTCGTAGCTCAATTCCTTCATGCTTAAAATTGAACACACACAGACACACAGCAAGACAGACCCATGTCGCGAAAACCACTTTTTATTTGGATTCAGGGGACCTCAAAACGTGAAGATCCATCAAAATCTCGACATAGAATTTTTGACATGAATTCAATACTTTCTCTCTATATATTACATATATACATAGGTAAGAGAAAGTAAAAATAGCTATGTCACAATCTGGACGACCATGATCTGTCCCCCCCCCCTGGACGACCATGATCTGACCATGCCCCCCCCTAGATTTGATCCTGGGTACGCCCATGAATGTAGATTTAATTATTCAATTATTAAATTTTATATTTTAACAAGCGTCTTTTGATTTCCCATTTTCCAATTATTAAATTAAGATTAAAAAACGCGATTTTAATACCCTTAAATGAATGGATGAGACATTGGCAATGTTTGAAAATTTTCACGGCAAGTGGGATTTGAACTCGAGTTGTATAGCAACTCTAGATTCGTAATCCGCAGCTTATCCGATTAGCCACGAGCCTCCTCTCCTTGTAAATTCTTTAATGTTATGTAACTAAAAAAAAAATACAAATAAAGAATTTTTTTCCCAAAATGTTCTCTTTTTAGCAGTTGACAACCCTATGATCGTCCAACCCCCGCATCCCCCATATCCCAAAAAAAAACAAAAAAAAAAAAAACAAGAAACTGATCTAATAACAACATTTGTTAATTTAATAAATAACACTTAATTAAATTCATTTTTTCTTTAATGTTTAAAAAAAAATACCATTTTACATGAGAATTTTTTTTTTTTATATTTTTTTTTTTTTTTTTTTTACTTGTCAACATAAAAGAAAGACAAGTAACCAAATGACGAAATAATGATGATTCCCACTCACTCCCCTGCATCTTAAAAAAAAAATTTCTTTGGGATAGAAAATAAAATAAATTGTCTAACCAACAACAACACAAAAAATAATAATATGAGTGGCAATGAAAATGTATTTAACTCTATTAGCGAGACGAAAAGAGAGAGAGAGAGAGAGCAAAGATGAGATCTACTTTACCTACTTTTTATTTCGTCAAATATTTCTCTATAAATAATTACAAAGGAGATAATAAATTTAATTATATTTAAGTCACGCCGTTTATTTTATTATTTGATGAAAAAAATCGAGTCACGAAAAGAGAAATACGTAATAATAATAATAACAAAGGCATGATGGGTACATTTTTCAAAAAAAATAAATAAATAAATAAATTACAAAGTTATTTCTCTTAAATTTTTATTCTGTTTAAATAATAAAATTTCTAATAAAAAAAAATCGTGATCTATTATTTTAAATTTAAAATACAGTATTAGTAAATATATATCAAAAGTTAGTGGATGGAATTTTAAGAACGGATGCGTTCATTAATTTAGATGAAATTTGATAGATATCACGAGTTAAAAAAAGTTTTTTATCCTTTGAACAATACATAAATATTTCGTTAAATAAATAGGCCGTTTTAGGGAACGATGGAGGGGGAAACTTTAGGTCTCAGAGTCGTTAATGTCAACATTAACTGAATTCCGGCCTCATAAAAGGAACTATTATAATAATCGCGAAAAATTTCGATATTTCAATGAAAATATCCATTTTGACTAGTGTCGTCGCGTGATGCCTGTATATGGCGCTCAGTGCATATGTATTGGCACTATCATAAAACCTTTTGAGCTAGGCAACCGAAATAACACGCCTAATGTCTATTTCATGGCATTAGTGTGCGTGTGTCGTTTGGGATGCCTAGCTCAATGGCGTTAACGAGTTTTCACAGTTTGGAAAACGCTGCCTTAGAGGATAAAAGTAGGAAAGAATTTAGGGTAGTAAATTCAAAGGGGCGCTCTCTCACTGTGAATTCTCTTGATTAATAATGGTTATTTCTACATATTTAAGAAAATAAAAATGGCCACATTTGTTTACATTCTGATGAATATAAACAAATTGAGAGGTTAAGTTATTCCTCCATATTTAAGAAAAACCAGTGCCTGCTTGAGGAAAAAAAATTTATGGGAAAAAAAATTTTCAGCCAGGGAAAAAATTCATTTTGCTAGGGAAAAGTTAAAAAAAAAAAAAAAAAAAAAAAAAAAAGGTAAAATGATATGAATTGTGTATAGGAAATACAAGTTTCGGTTTTCGGTTATGGTTTCGGCTGAACACAGGTTGGGAACCGCTGTTCTAAAGAGAGAAAGTATTGGATTCATGTCAAAAATTCGATGTCGAGATTTTGATGGATATACAAGTTCTGAGGTCCCCTGAGTCCGGAAAAGAGATTTTCGCGACATGGTCTGTTTGTGTGTGCGTCTGTGTGTGTTCAATTTAAAGCATGAAGGAATTGAACTACGAGATTGAAATTTTATATTTAAATTAGACACCCCCCTGGCACGTGACACGAAGCTTTTGGACAAAATCGGCCAAAGAGTAATAATACTTTACTGATGTACTTTTTCATTTTTTTTCGATTTTCTCAAAATTCTCTCCAAAGATTTTGATTAAAATTAATAAATCAATTATTTATTAGATGCTCTTTAAAATGTATATTATCATTATGCCAGGGAAATATTCTGAAGATCACTTTACTCTTGAACTTCATAGAAAAAGATATGGGGCCCTGGTAACAAAATATAAATATTTTCATATGAGGATGTGGCATAAGGGCAGGCAAGACGAAAAATATAATAAAAATCTATTTTTTGTCAACGTTTCGAGTGCCGATCGCACTCTTCATCAGGACAAAAATGATGTCAAGTTGTCAGGTTAGTTGACATGACAGTCTAGCAACGTTTTTACCAATTTATATTTTCTTGAAAAAATCTCTTTACTGACAACTTGATATCAATTTTTGTTCTGATGAAGAGTGCGATCAGCACTCGAAACGTCGACAAAAAATAGATTTTTATTTTATTTTTCGCCTTGGCTGCCCATATGTCACATCCTCATATCAAAATATCCAGCCATCAAGAAACAATTACAGTAGTTATAAATATTTTCCCATACATATAAATTTTACATCTTGAATTCTAATATATCGGCGGAAACTAGATATATCTTGACACGAAAAATCTGAAGTGACAAGCATAGAACACAACTTTCGATTTCCGAAGGTAAGAGTGTGTGCTGTGCGACCAGTCACACCAGATTTTGGCAGATAATTCAAATGAAATTTTTTTTTTTTTCAACTCTAATTTTGTGCAAAATTTTTGCGATTTTGAATTTTTTTAAATGTCAACCATTATAAACGTATCAAAAATAGGTTTTTGTCACATGATATTCTTCATGAAAATTTAATGAGCTTTTCAAATTTGCTGTACAGGCAATAGTTTAGGAGATAGGGCCTTATTTTTTGAAAAAACTCGTCTCTTGCGGAATGAACGCAAAAATTGAGATAGCGGCTAAACGGTTGAGTTTTGGACCGTAGTGAAAATGAACTTTTTTGTTGCTTTCGAGGTGTAGAATGACCACCCGGAGTTTGTCGACATTATCGTGTAGTATTCTTTTTTAAATGTTATCGTTACTCGTTTTTAATTAAATTTATTTATTTATTTTTTTACTATAGGGTTATTCTGCCAACGTGAAACCTGCAAATGTCCTTGATGACATCCTCGCTGAAGTGAATGCTCTGATCGAAAAAGCCAAAGAAACTCTGGGAAGAATTGAAGAACATTGTTGCCAACAATGGCGCTGATATTATTGAGAAAATCAAAAATGCCATCGACAATTTAGTTAGCGGAGCTGAAAATATTCTCGCCAATGCCGGTGAATGTGGCGCTGCTGAATTGCCAAAATTGAAACAACTTGAAGAGGATGCCGTGAACGCAGCCAAGACTTGCGTTGTCGCCGAAATTCCTGATATCCTCAAGGTGAGTGAGCTTATCTTGTTGTATGTATGTGTAAAGATAAAAAGAACAAGAAATTATTAATTAATTGCAATTCATCCATCTGTAGCTTTCTCAAGAACTTGGAGTTGAAATTCCTAAAGTTGTCGCTTTAGTGAGTGAAATCACCGCCGCTATCACCGCCTGTGGCCAGGATCTCATCTGCTTGGGTCAACTTGCCATTAGCGAGGTACCTAAGGTCAAGGATGAAATCGAAGCACTCACACCTGTTGTTGAGGATGCCATCTCAGCTATAGAGAAATTGGAGGCCTGTGAAGCGCCACAACTTGCCAAATTGCAGAGCGAAATTTCTGAAATCATCGCTGACGTGGAGAATTGCCTTGCTGGTTAAGAAACCCCTCTCTCTCTATTTGATCCCCCCTCCCCTCTTCCCATCTCTAAATAATCATTGAGATTTCTGTTTTTTTGTTCTTTGTAAATAAATATATTCTCTTGAAAAAATAAAATTTTTATTTATTCCCTTTCTCTCCTTGTTTCTCTGTTGATATGTATATTGTTCACTTCCCCTCCCTCCCCTATTGGTAACCTCCCCCTTCCAATGAGTAAAAACTGGTGCCGTTAGTGAACGACTAAATTTATTTCGTTAAATTACAAATACCATATCAATAACATTTAGACATTAAAAACTATTGTCAACAATTAGATATAAATAAACATATCCAAAGTATCCAAAGAATATATGTATGTGTATTCATACATTGTGCTCTAACAATAATGACAGATGAATGAAATCATAAGTTACCATTAAAAATAAAGTAGGAAAGAATTTACAGTAGTAAATTCAAAGGGCTCTCTCACTGTGGATTTTCTTGATTAATAATGATTATTTCTCCATATTTAAGAAAATAAAAATGGCCACATTTGTTTACATTCTGATGAATATAAACAAATTGAGAGGTTAAGTTATTTCTCCATATTTAAGAAAAACCAGTGCCTGCTTGAGGATTTGTTTGCATTCATGGAATGTACAAATGCAAAGGAATACATAAATATTTCTCTATACATTTCCTATGGGAGAAATCGTAACTTTAAGAATTAATAACTCAAAAATTGGAAGTGTTAGGGACCAAAACGTATTTTTCCCTGAATCAGTTTTTTATGCTGAATACGTATATGTAATTATTATTTTCCTACGACCTCTAGTTCAAGCCGTACTTTTTATGCGTACAGACTAGACATAGATCGATACACGATTTTGCTGTACCAGGAGCCAGCAGTTACAGGTACTTTTTCTAGACCCGATACTTTTACCTGATACTTTTGTACCGAAACAAATTTCACCCAGCAACGCTAACTTTACATTAATTAAAGTCAATAAGAACTTGTCTGAAAACATTTTTTTCAAATGTTTTCTACACTATTATTCTTGTTTTGAGAACAAACTCATAATTATCCATTACTAAAGAGTTTTCCAAACTGACTGAACTGACATTTTAATGTCTCCAAATTTAAAATGTCAATTTATATACTGGATTAAAAAAAATAAATAAAAAATTTCTTTACCAGCGAACGAAATTTAATTAATTGAAGTTCATTATGTATTTCAATTCACAGTTACATATATTTTTATTTTTTTAATTAATGTTTTTATATAAAAAAAATAGTTTCAAAGTAAAAATCAGTTAAGGTTGTTCGGATAGTAGCCTACATCGTAAGTCATAATAGAATCTAAATTTTTTTTTAAATAAAATTAAAAATTTGAATGCCCAAAATTCCTTATTATAATTTAGTCGTGACCTATCATAGTTTATAATTGGAATAAGTTAATAATTTAATTACCAAAAATAATAAATGAATGACTTTCGACTTGAGCAGTATTTCACGTAATATAGAACTGGCAACATTGCATTCATCAACTATCTATTTTAGATCTTAAAGGTCTTCAATTTTATTTTATTTAATATATTACAATGAAATGCAAATCAGTTTAAACACAATGGACATTTGCGAGAAAAAATATCGTAAAATTGAAAAAAAAAAATGTAACTGACAGCTAGAAAAGAGAATTATGTTATGCGACGTTGCCGGACTGGTCTCACTCTCGAGACTCCCTTATTTTTAAATATTGGCGACTGTCATTTTGGAGAATTTTTCGACTTTCTTATTAAAATATCTTTAAAAGCCTTCGGCAGAAACTTTTTGATTTTATTTTTAACGAATTCCTCGGAAGTGAATTAATAAAATGTAAGTTTTTTTTGTTTTTGTATCTTTTGAGAGGGGCTATATAATTCGATATGTGTGCGTTTTGTTGACATTCCCCATAGGCTACATGTTAAATTTCAATTTTTTAAAAATTAATTACACGATAACCCTGGGTCAGATCTGCTTCAAAATTTTATTTTATACGTATGTGATAGTGATTAATAACATATTAAAAAATTAGCTTTTAATCTGATAAAGTTTTTTAATGTCGAACAACCTTAAGTTATTTATTAAAAAAAAAAAATATTTTTTTTATTTCTTCTTTCTTTCTTAAAGTGAAGTAAAGAGAAATAATGTATTAGTAATAATTAGATTTGTATTTAATTATTATAGGGCCTAGGAGAAAAGTAGAATAAAGAGCAAAACTTTGCCCATTCACTATTCAAGAAAAAAATATTGCTCCCCCCTAGATCCCCCTAAGGGTCTGATGTTATACATATTATATATATCATTTTACTCGGGAGGAAGTCTAGTTTCTGAATATATAAAAAGAATTATAGGTTATGTAAGAAAAAAATTTTTGTCCCCCTAAAGCCCCCTAAAAAGGGTTCGATGTTTACCAAAAGCTTTTTAGTTCTTGGCCTATACCTCCCAGTATATGAGTGCAAAATTTCAAAAAATTGAATGAATGGTTTTTGAGATTTCGTGACAAAAAAAATTACCACAAACACACACACAGACATCATTCCAAAAACTTCTTAAAAGAAATCAGGGGACCTAAAACGCATTTTGGCAGCTTAGAAAAATTTCGATTTTTTTTACGATTACATTAACTTTACCTGTCCATAAGGGCGTCCGCAGGTTTTTTGCAGGGGGCGATGTCGAGATTTTGATGGATCTTCACATTTTGAGGTCCCCTGAATCAAAAAAATCTGGTGTGACTGGCGCGCTACACAACTTTCTCTTACCCTTCGGTAAGAGAAAGTTGCGCACTGTGCTGTTCACACCAGATTTTGTGTCGAGATATATTTAGTTTCCCATAGCACCTAGTTTCAAACTTGCATTTTAAATGTTGACTGCTTCAAAATAAACTATGGTTATTTTTCAAAATTTTAATCTCATATTTGGACATTTTATACACAATATAGATTCGTAAGCTAAATACAAAATTTCATAAGAATTGGAAAAAAAAATTTTAAATGCGTAAAAAGTTCCAAAGGGACCCCTTTTGAATCGAAATTAACATACAAATCCCTATAGGAAATTAACATTAGGCCTATGCGAAGATAAGGTGGAAAGGGAATTTAAAAATAGTAGAGAGAGACGATAATGTTTGCAAGTGAGAGAGAGATATGTTTTTCTCGAAAAAAAAATGGGCGTTTAAATAATAATTGATTTTTACTTTCTCTTACCTATGCATATATGTAATATATATATAGAGAGAAAGTATTGGATTCATGTCAAAAATTCGATGTCGAGATTTTGATGGATCTTCACGTTTTTGAGGTCCCCTGAATCCAAAAAAGTGGTTTTTCGCGACATGGTCTGTCTGTCTGTCTGTCTGTCTGTCTGTCTCTGTGTGTGTGTGTGTGTGTGTGTCTGTGTGTGTTCAATTTTAAGCATGAAGGAATTGAGCTATGAGGCTGAAATTTTATATTTAAGTTAAACACCCCCCGGGACCGACAAAATAAGCTTTTAATCAAAATCGGCCAAAAAGTACTAGTACTTTACTGATGTACTTTTCAGTTTTTTTCGATTTTCTCAAAATTTCAGCTCTAACGATTTTGATTAAAATTCAAAAATCAATTATTTTTTAGATGCTCTTTCAAATGTATATTCTCGTTTTTGCCCTCAAAATTGTTTGAAGCACACTTTACTCTTGTGCTTCATAGGAAGGAATAGGAGAAATGGTTGCCATGGTAACAAAATATAAATATTTTCCCATGTTTATAATTTTGACATCTTGAAATTTCTAATATATTGGCGGAAACTAAATATATTTCGGCCCTCGGGGTTTGGTGTAAGAGGTTAGCGTACTAACCTCGTATACCAAACGTCTGAGTTCCGGACCCCAGGCAGTCGATGATTTTATTTAAACCATTTGGATATCAAATGGCTTAAATAAGAATGCCTGGACCCCTAATATGTGTATATTATCAATAACGGTTATCGTCAAAGTCTTAAATGGCCTAAGTTGCCGAAAAGACCGTGTGAATGTGTGTGTAAGTGTGAGTGAGAATGAAAAGTGTGAATGTTTAAAAAAAAAAAAATATATATTTCGACACGAAAAATCTG
This sequence comes from Euborellia annulipes, assembly GCA_023213315.1. Taxonomy (NCBI): domain Eukaryota; kingdom Metazoa; phylum Arthropoda; class Insecta; order Dermaptera; family Anisolabididae; genus Euborellia; species Euborellia annulipes. Next base: position 4,299 of record JAKCPI010023327.1, on the reverse strand, counting down.
GTGTGACAAGCACAGTACACAACTTTCGATTACCGAAGGCCAGAAAGTTAGTAAAATGATAATGAATTACGCGTAGAGAATTTTAAGGAGTGGGCGGCAAATTAAATTTTGCCCCCCCTAAAATCTCCTAGTTCCGGTCCTACTTGATTGCCGGTATCGAATGAAAAGTACTCATTCAAAAATAATTTTTAACTTTGCCCATCAACCGTAGGTTGGACAGGTAAGTTAATGTAATCGTAAAAAAAAAATCGAAATTTTTCTGAAGCTGCCAAAATGCGTTTGAGGTCCCTGAATTCATTTTAAGAAGTTTTTTGGAATGATGTCTGTGTGTGTGTCTCTGTGTGTATGTCAGTGGTAATTTTTTTCGTCAACGAAAACTCAAAAACTATTCATCCAATTGTTTTGAAATTTTGCACATAGGGGGGACAAAATTTTTTTTCTTACATAAACTATAATTTTTTTTTTTTTTATATTTCAGAAACTAGACTTCTTCAGAGTAAAATGATATATAATATGTATAACATCAGATCATTAGGGGGCTCTAGGGGTGGGAGCAATATTTTTCTTGAATAGTGGACGAGCAAAGTTTTGCACTCGGCTTAGTCCGACCCTTTATTTTATACAGAATTCAGATATGTAGTTAGAATTTTTTCATCCAGCCGTTTAGAACACTTTTTCTATTAAAATTTTTTTCTCTATATCTCTAAAAGTGTGTGCACAGTGGGGAGAAAAACTGAAATGAAATTTGAATTCAGCATGAAAAATACTTCTAGAATCCCCCCCCCCCCCCCCCCCCCCCCCCCCCCCCTTTTTTTTTTTTTTTTTCCCCCCCCCCCCCCCCCCCCCCCCCCCCCCCCCCCCCCCCCCCCCCCCCCCCCCCCCCCCCCCCCCCCCCCCCCCCCCCCCCCCCCCCCCCCCCCCCCCCCCCCCCCCCCCCCCCCCCCCCCCCCCCCCCCCCCCCCCCCCCCCCCCCCCCCCCCATCAAGTTTGATCTTTTCACGACTCAGGTAGCTAAAAACGCAGGTTTTTCAGTGGCAAATTTTCAAAAATTTTCCATACCTCCAGTTCCCCGGAAATCCACTCTGTCCTCGATAAGTTTGTACTTTGTTTAGGGATTTTGAAATTTTATATAACTTTATTTAAATAAATTTCCAAGCTATGTATAACTATTTCAAAAGTTGTGGCTTGTGTAAAAAAGTGTTGGCTGAGGCCCTAGCCTTTTTTACATACTAAAAAAAAAAATAAGTTTTTGGGAGGGGCTTTCCAAGTGCCCCAGGCTCCCAAGTCTGTCTGCGCCTGTATATAGGCCACGGTAATAAACGCTTTATTATTTACCTTTGCTAAATTAAATTAGGCATACAATGAAATGTAAAGGGGGGCGTGGTGTAGTCACCCGAGGCGTGGGCAAAAGGTTGGGCCCGTTCTAGAATCTCATATCTTTATTCTTGTGAAAGAAAAAAAGTTAATTTTTGTCGACCAGTCAAAATGGACAGAGTATTATTTTGGCGAAATCCGTATTTTGGTTGAGAAAGCCCTCCTCCGTGCTCATAACTTTGAGGAAAATGTCATGCCATAGGAGAAAGTGGTCCAGTTTCATAAAAAAGATTGCTTATATATATAAATGCACCGTCTCTATATATGCTCGCAAAAAAAATTTCACTCATTTTAGTTATTCCTTATTTGGAATGAAATGAAAAATTTATTATTGTTTTTGGTTGGAAAATTAAATTAGTATATTATAAAAAATAGTATAAGGAACGATTTAGTTTTAATACAAAATTTATAAAATGTTTAAAAAATTTTTATTAGTATAAAAACTAGGGAGGTAAAAACAAAAAATATAAAAAGTTATCAAACTGATGGAGCCATCTTTTGACTAATCACTTAACTATCTATATTAGTATTATGTTTACAAATAAAAAAATGTATTTTACTTCAAGCCCAGGTCCAAATTTAAAATATATTTATAAATATCAGCCTGCCTGATAAATACCTCCCTGCTGATAAATATACATGATCCTTTCCCTCCCCCTTTCTCCTCACGTCCTTCAAGTAATTGAACCAACCCTTTATTTTTTATTTATTAGCCAAGCTTTAAATCCATGGGCGTACCCAAGATCAAATCTAGGGGGGGGAGGGGGTGGTCAGATCATGGTCGTCCAGGGGGGGGGGGGGGCAGCTGCCCCCCTGCCCCTCGCTGGGTACGCCCATGTTTAAATCAATAATTTATTAAACCAATCCTAAAAAAAAAAATGGAACATTACTGAATATAACTACCCCAGCATCCTGTACCAGCAGCCACTAAGTGAAATTTTTATTAAATACTTTTGTTTTCACAAATTATTATCTTTTAATATTTAAATATGTGACCAAAATGTAGAATAAATCTTGGCACTTTTGAAAGTGAAGTGAGCAACGTAAGCAGGCAAACGAGAGGGAAAGAGAGAGACAATCCCACGTCACCAGCTGCTGAGTTGAAAGTTGATGATGGTTCTTTTATAAATGTTATTAACGTTTTATTTAATTTAAATTAAAATATAAATACACTTATCTTTCTTTCTTTTGACTTTCATTCTCATTCATTCAAAATGGTGAGATTTTTTTTTCTATTTTTCATTTCTTACGCCAATCCATTATTTCGATTTCAGAATGTCTTTTTTTTGACATTTCTCACATGTTTTATTTGAAATTCAATTATTATTAATTTATTTATTTTCAGGTTCTTATCGCTGCAGCTGTTTGCACAAAAGCCGGAAAAAGTGAGTGAATATTATGTATTCAAAAAGCAAAATTTAATTCTCCATCTGTAACCATTCTTCTTTCCAATATTAAATAAAAATAATTTTCAATCAAACAAAATCTTAGATATTTAAACATTTTTCGAACTTATTGATTTAATATTTTTTTTTTTTTTTTTAGTCTTACTAAAAATCCCTTAAGATGTGCAATCAAAGCAGGTAGACCTAGACCGGAATGATAAAATTAAATTTATTTATTCCTTTTTATTATTGATTCATCAGCCCTTGAGGCTAGGAGACATAGCTAACGTCAAACATTCATTCCCATATTTCGAGGCTTTTTAAAAGAAAAGAATAATAAAAAAATACTTTGAATAGAATAAATTTAATTTTTTTAAGATATACTTTTAAATTGAAAGGATGAATATTATGCCTAATGTATTATTGTTAATAATAAAGGTGGGAGCTTTAATTTAAATATGAAACTTCTGACGTTTGGGTTTGACGTTTTTGACGTTACGTCACAATAGAGAAAAGATTTTCGATTGTTGTAATTGTTGATTTTGATTTCTTTTAATAGAATTTGTCCTCCATTTTATCTAATTATTTGATATTTATAAGAACTCATGTACAAAACGAATCGAATTTCTTTTTTTTTTACCAAAAATGTTGACAGTCTACGCAAAGTATTTTAGAGAATTCGCTTTAATTTTCAGCAATAATTTCTCGTCAGTTCGTTGAAATGACCAAAGCACGCATCGAAGGACTTTTGTCAGCTTTTCCGAAATTGATGTCAACCGGCAAACAACATACATTCGTTGAAACCGAATCGGTGCGATATATCACCAACCACTTTGAGAAATTGTACATGCTACTTATTACAACTAAAGCCAGTAATATCCTTGAAGATCTTGAAACTTTAAGACTCTTCTCTCTAGAGTGGTTTGTGTACCATATTTCCAAATAAAAGATGATAATGTATTTATTTATTTATTTTAAATAATTTTTAGATTCCAGAATATTGTCGTACTTTAGACGAGTTGAAATAGCCGAGAACGCATTTAATTTAATATTCGCTTTTGATGAAATTGTAGCTCTTGGCTATCGTGAAAACGTCAATTTGGCACAAATTAGAACCTTTGTAGAAATGGACTCACACGAGGAAAAAGTCTATCAAGCAGTACGCCAGGTAAATTGCAAACATGGCGTTGAAGTTGGTTTCGATTTTGTGTTTTTCTCATTTTTCTTTTTTTTTTTTTCAAGACTCAAGAACGAGAAGCTAAAAATAAAATGCGGGAGAAGGCAAAAGAATTACAACGACAAAGGATGGAGGCATCGAAGAAAGGAGGAACTAAATTGGGCTCAGGTGCAGGATTCGGCGGGGGGATCCTACGGCGGCGGCATTGGAAGTGGATATACTCCAAATCCAGTTGTTGGAGACACAGCGTCCACGGGACCTGAAATTGGAAAAATTGGAGGATTCACTGGAATTCAGTAAGATTCAAATGGTTTAAATATATATGCTTTTTTAAATGGGTCTTTTTTGGCATCTGAGACCATT
>JAKCPI010023326.1:0-26834 GCA_023213315.1 Euborellia annulipes | reverse complement strand
TATTTTTATTTCAAGTTTACAAGGAGGGGCAGAAAGAAAACTAAACACAAACTGAATTCTAATTAGTTGGTAATTGACCCCCACCCCCCATTCTTGGAATTCCGAAAAATTATAAATAAAGAGTATGTAATAAATTATAAAAAAATATTTTAATAAGCACCTGTCTCTTCAGAGGCTTTTATTTTCTAGCTGCTCCTGCTCGTTTCACTATTTTAAAATTTTAATAAATAAATAAATTCGTATAACGTTAAGCAAATGAAACGTTGTACAGTATTTTTATTTTAAATAAATAATTAATAAACAAAAGTGTGATCTATAATTAAAAATTTCCCTTATAATAATGATTATTACAAAAGCTTTAATAAACACAATAAGAAAGTTGTATGCTGTGCGACCAGTCATACCAGATTTTCCTCTTTTTTTGAAATATTTAATTATCAAATAAAAATTTCTATTTTTGTTTCTTATATAATAGAACTTCTTTCAAAATACCTGATATATTTACTTCCTTAATATTATAAGGATAAATTTATCAGAACTTATTTCCCCCCCACTATTTACATTTTTTTTCTTATATAAATTGATGTTAAAAAAAAAACAATTTAATTTAAAAAAAATGTTTCGTTTTTTGATGATTTTTTAGCTCTCGTGGGCACTATTCAGGGTAAGTTTGAATATTTTTACTTTCTCTAACTCTATATATTTAATATATAGAGAGAGAGAAAGTGTCGAAAATTCGATGTCGAGATTTTGATTGTTATACACGTTTTGAGGTCCCCTGAATGCAAAAAATCTGGTGTGACTGTCACACAGCACACAACTTTCTCTTACCTTGGGTAATCGAAAGTTCTGTTCTGTGCTTGTCACACCAGATCGGCTTATTTTTCAATTTATTTTGGCTGTGGCCAGAAGCCATCCCGCCATCCACTTTTTGCAAGACTTTAAGCGTTTATACAATACCGAACAAAGAAAAAAATACATGGTTACAAAAAAACTTCTTACATGGAAAAACATTATAGCAAAAAAAAATAATTAGAGAAACATTGTATTATTTATTTATTTGAATTCCGACCTTAATAACCTATTTGGACTTTGGTCTACATATATACAAGGTTTTTTTTTTTTTTTTTTTTTTTTACATTAATAGAAAAAAAAAAAACAAGAAAGAAAAAAAACACTCACATGTCTTGTTAAACAAGAAAGTCATTTATTTTTCCTCTTCTTTCGCTATTTCTTCCCAAAAAATTCCACAACGCCAAAATTTTCTTTTCCGGAGCCTTCTTCAGGATATCTGACAATTTTCTCTTCCCCTAAGTTCCTCCAGGTGTTGCTTTAGGTGATCCGGCTTTCTCATCTTGAAGCTTAGACATCGCAAGATGTGTTCCGGGCTTTCCTCCTCTCTATTGCACATTCTGCAGCTTGTGTCTTCCCACCAGGTTTTCCCCTTGGAGGGAGTTGCCACATCTCATTCTCGCCCAAATCTCTCCCTGGTTCTTCTTGCCTAGGGTTGTGTCCCTGAGGTAGGCTTCCTCTCCCCGGTATCTTCTTAATTTCTCTATATACCCTGCAGTATCTTGTTAGGTCTACTCTACTCCAGCAATCTTGCCACTCTTGGTCCATCTTCTTCGCTATTAGATCTCCTATTTCTCTGATCGACTCATCAATGTTGGAGAAACATTTGTAGTAAAAGACTTATCATTAGAAAAACATAATAGCAAAAAACATTATTACAGAAACATTTTGCAAAGTCTGTTATTATTCGTCTACAAGATGGCCTTTGCGGAAACTGAATTGGTGGATTGCTTTGATAATTTCAGGATGCGGTAATCTTGGGAGCTGGAGATATGTGCGGGGGCTTCTGAAGTGTGGTTCTAGATTGCTTTCATAAAGGTCTGCTCTAAATTTACTATTGTTAGGACATTGGAAGAGTGTGTGTTCTGGGGTCGCTATTGCTGAGCATGTGCATTAGGGGTATGACTTTTCGACTTTTATTTTTTTAAAGATTTCCTGTATCACAACTCAATGAACTTTTGCTATTAATGACTAAAATGACGTTTTATTCCTTTTTTGAAAGGTCACGCACAAACCACTTTGAAATTTTACGTTGACTGGTCGCAGTCTTGTATAAACTTCGGTAGGCATTTAGGCCTTAAAAATTTCCAAGACGTTGGCCCTACCAAAATCTTTAAAAACTTCATAATTAAGTGTTTTATTAATTTTAAAATTAAAATAATCGATTCATTTGGGCTCTATCAAGCTTATTATTTGGGCATAGTGTTCTTACCATTTCTTTATTTTTCTCTTAGAAAGATGACTTCTCACACAAAGTTTATTTTTTCAGCTAAAAGAGTTTTATAAAACTCAAAATGATGTTACTCTCAGAATAAGCATAAATTCCATGTTATTTACAAGTTTTTTCAAAACTCATTTATCCATTATATTTCTTATTTTATAAGTTTAAAGCCGTAGGGGCCAATCACTGTATGGGGGCCAACCACTGTATGCTTTACCCTATATAAGGAAGGCGTACAAAGCTGGTTGTTGAGTTTTATTTAACTTAATTTGCTTAATTTGGTGTCAATTTTTAACTTTCAGAACGCTCTAGAAAATCCCGGGGAAGGGGAGGGGTAATGGACCCTCTAGGAAGGGGTAAGCCAAAATCATAGTTATATATTTTATTTTTCTAATAAAGATTTAATGATAAATTATATAAATTCTATTTAAAAAAAAAAAAGCAAATTTTAGTATTTTTTTATTATTCTAAATAAAAAGACAGGCGTTGATCGGCTGCAGCAAATGTTTGAAGAGAAAGGTACCCCAAACCAAAGTGTATTAGTTGCCAGCTCTATGTGCTGGATCGCCTTCTACGTGTTATCATGGGCGATGAGCTCCATGGTTTGACTAAATCACCAAACATCCACTACTTCTTTGTGCAGGATTTGATTAGCAATTATAATAAATAGAAAGGAGCCTTCAGCAACGTTAAAACTAAAATTAAGGAAACAGGCGGGTGAAGAGACGACATTAAGTTTCTTTACCCCCTCCTCGTGTCTTCCGTCACTTTGCTGAGACTAATGAAATCTCCTTCGTGAAGTTTCAAGAAATTCCAAAGATCAGCAATGCACGCTGGACCTGTACCCCTCTCGTGCCATTTTAGCCCTTCTTGCGTTTATTCTGATGCCTGAAACCCGTAAATGGTTGCGTAAAATTTGTCCATTCATTTCTTACTAATGGGTTGATCATTAAATCAGCAGCCAATGCTTTCGCGTTTAAGATTTTGATGAACTATCTGCAGCTCTGAATCAGCAGAGCTCAATTGCTTGAAAACCCACTGGAAAACAGATGAATTTCCAATCTACAATGCCCTAAGCAACCTATGTTGTGAGCGTGCGGTGCAATCAAAGATATGGAAGAAGTCTACTCAGACTCCTCCCCTCAACAAGGACAACCCCCCCACTGAGATTCATCTTCAACAATGACCTTATTTAGAATATTTGACTTCCTTGGGTCTTTAATGACCCTATATAAGTGAGTCTAAAGCTTGTGTTCAATTTTGTATCTAAAGTGACTTCAAAAATTTCACAAAAAATCTGATATATAAAATTTTCAAATCATTTTGTGCGTGACGTTTTTTTATCAAATCACCTTGAAAGTATGATTTTATTTAATCTTTAGTAAAAGTTCATCGAGTTATGATACAGGGATATGAGGTTGTAAAAAAGTCATACCCCTAATGTGCATATAGGGGTGATGCCACTATTCAGAACCGGTATAAATGGGCAGGGGATCTGGTGCGATTTATTCGCAGTCGTTTGAATAAGTAGATTGCCGGGGGGGGGGAGGTAGGAAGGATCCCGTGTTTTGGTTAGGGTTCTTCCAGTATGGCGACAGCAAGTGGAATTCCAATTAATCCAGCGATTATTTTTTGCCAAGAAATCCGCTAATTTATTCCCAGTAGATGTTGCGTGTGCTTTCACCCATGAAAGGGACACTAGGTACTTCACTGATGTACTTTTTTAGTTTTTTTTCGATTTTCTCAAAATTCGCTCCAACGATTTTGATTAAAATTAAAAAATCAATTATTTTTTTAGATGCTCTTTAAAATGTATATTCTCATTTTGCCATTGAAATCTTCTGAAGATCACTTTACTCTTGTACTTCGTAGGAAAGATAGGAGAAATGGTTGCCATAGTAACAAAATATAAATATTTTCACATATAAATTTTACATCTGAATTCAAATGTTCCGTACTGTCGGGAACTAAATATATGTCGACACAAAAAATCTGATGTGACAAGTACAGAACACAACTTTCGATTACCGAAGGTAAGAGAAAGTTGTGTGCTGTGCGACCATCACACCAGATTTTTTTTTTAAACACTCACACTTTTTTCTCATTCACACTCACACTCACACACACATTCACACAGTCTTTTCGGCAACTTAAGACTTTTACGATATAGAGATTAATATACATATTAGGTGTCCAGGCATTCTTATTTAAGCCATTTGGTATCCAATTGGCTTAAATAAAATCATCGGACTGCCTGGGGTCCGAACCCGCGACGTTTGGTATATGAGGTTAGCACGCTAACCTCTACGCCATGCCCCGAGGGCTAGGTTTTTATTAATAGATTGCACAATCATTAAGGAAATATTTAATTGTAATTAAAGAATGAATGAATAAATTAGAATTATATAATAACGATTAAAGAAAGTGTTGATAGTTTGTTTGATATGATGTCGTTCGTATGCAGAGAACGAGAGAGAGACGATAGCCTTGTGTCAAGGTCGCAAGTGATATTTTTAGAGATATACCACACAAGTATATAAAAAAAAGGAGGTCAAACTGAGAGCAGTAGGCAACAAGATAGAGAAACAAGTATCTTTACTATTTACTTAAATATTACTCTTTTGAAAATTCATTTAGTCTCGTGCGCGAAGTGGGAGTGAGCGATCGAGTGTTAAGTGCTATATGTGTGTGTGTGTGTGCTGTGTGTGTGTTATATCAACAACATGTGGTTGTCACGACTTCAATTCCATCGGATTAAATCCGGATATTTTTGCTATCATAGCGGAAAAGGTGTCTATGGTTATCGGCCGAAACGTCAGACAAATGAATTTCAAGGTAAGCTTCAGAAGAAAAGAAAAAACTCTTGATTTTTTTTTAAATTTCTCTTTTATTCCCACCTCGCGTATGTGGTAAATAATTCTTCGTTTGTTTAAGGCGGAATAGGAGCGAAGGTGTTACGCATGTTTTTCCCGATAAGAGGGCGTTGTGTGTCATTAAAGTGTGCCCAAAAAATCTCGTATTTCGAAAATTTGCCAAGAGATGTCAGAATGGTAGCTAATAATATTTAATGCATTTGGTTGATTTTCATTGATCTTTTAACAATAAATACTTATTATATATTATGTATCTTTTATAAAAGGATAAAAATATATAAATATAGGCCATATATACGCTAATAGAGGATCAGCTGTTAGACTAGCCTGCCATCTATTGCAAGAATGCTGAACTAATTTGACAGTTGATTTTTAAATAAATCATCTAAGCTTATTTTAAAAATTTCTTAATTAATATGTGATTAATAATAACAATAAATTCATTTTTAAATTAAAAAAAAAAATTAAAGATTATTGGGACAGATTGTTTTTTTGTATTTGCTTGATAACAAAAACAATTAATTACGATAATTTTTTAATAAGTCATTAAAAGAATTATAGCTCGATGTCCCAATAATCTCTTATGAATTTAATTCATTTATAAAAAAACCGCATTGAAAAATTCCTTATAATAGTCTAGTTTTTTTTAAAGGCGTTTAGACGTCGCTCCTGAACCCCCTTAATGTAAATGACAAACACTCCGTTTAACTATTTTTTCCGAGTGTTCAGCCCCTGAAAATCCGGCATTTCATGACGTCATCTCGGTGTCAACTTGACTTTTTTAAAAGAATAATTTAATCGTCTCAACATCATGTTTGTAGTAGCGTAACTAGATGGGAGCGAAGGGGGCACTTGCCCCCCCCCCCCCCCCATCACAGGCGCGTCATGCCTTTGGTGCCCCTCGGTGATTTTATCTATTAAATAACTATATAGAGATATTGTAGTAAGGAAGAAAGAAAAGAGCGATTGCAGCTAAGTTTATTTCCGAGAGTCTTTTCGTTTTTGAGTAATTCCCATCAACCCACATTTTTTGATTTTTCACTTGAAATCAATTTAATTTATTGTGAAAAAATCTTAAATTTCAAGAAGATCGATTCCAGTTAAAAGATCAAAACATAATGTTTATGTAAATTTCTCTGAAAGAGATTTTATTGCTTTTAAATGGCTGTTTGATTGCTTTTCTCGAAATTGCCATTAAACTGGAATTTGACGTCATTTTCACTATCTTTGAATGATTTCAACTGAAATATCAAAAAATTGGATTAAATTAAATAACTCAAAAGGAAAGAACTCTCGATTATTCCTGTACCAAGCATGTACAGGAATTTCATTCCAATTGACCAAATAGTTGGTATATTGCCGAAAACTAAGTACTGTATATGTTGACACAAAAAATCTCGTGTGACAAGCATCTTGAATTTGACGTCATTTTCACGATCATTTGAATGAATTTCAACTGAAATATCAAAACATGTGGATTAAATTAAATAACTCAATAAGGAAAGAACTCTCGATTATTTCTTTACTAAGCATGTGCAGGAATTTCATTCCAATTGACCAAATAGTTGGTATATTGCCGAAAACTAAGTACTGTTTATGTTGACACAAAAAATCTCGTGTGACAAGCAGGGTTACCACGCGTCCTACTTTCGGTAGGACAGTCCTACAATCACAATGAATGTCCTACGTCCTACAATGAAGCCTAATGTGTCCTACTTTGAAAATAAAATATTAAGTTGGTTTTTATAAGTCTGTATAATCGATTTCTAAACGCCCGGATGAAAGAAATAAGTGTTCAGTAGAGTTAATCAAAGCGGAATTGCTTGTAAGCGTTAATTGTAAAGAAAATTGCGCCTACAATTTTATGAGAAAGTTCGAAACAACATTAAATTATTAAAATGCGCGAAGAGGGATGAAAAATATAAGTTCAGACATTGAATGTAGTCATTAAATAAATAACTTAAAATAAATTAGCATTATCATCACCTAAAAATTTATATATATATATGTCCATTTCCTATTGTCCTACATTGACATTTTAATATGTCAACCTGGACACACAGAACACAACTTTCAAGAGAAAGTTGGGTGCAGTGCGACCAGACACACCAGATTTTTCTCGAGCAAAAGAAAATATATATAAAAGAACATGCGATATTCTTTGAGGAATTGTAATTAAAATATTTGTATAACGTTTAAAGTCTATATTGCCTAAAAACAACACTCACTTTTTTCTCATTCACACTCACGCTCACACAGTCTTTTCGGCAACTCAGGCCATATAAGACTTTTACGATATCCGTTATTGATTAATATACATATTTGGGGGTCCAGGCATTTCTATTTAAGCCATTTGGATACCAAATGGCTGCCTGGGGTTCGAACCCGCGACTTTTGATATACGAGGATAGCGCGCTAACCCTCACACCAAGCCCCGAGGGCAACAAATTACACAATAATTAAATGTAAATTATTGTTATTATTAATAATAAAGTTGTTTTATCAAAGAAGGCTAATTTTCGAAAGAAAAAAAAAAAAGGGAGAAATATCAAAACCTCTCAAAAAAATTATTCCCTTGGGAAAAAGGAGTGTCTATTCTAAGGGATATTGGACAACAAAGGATAGAACAAAGACAAATAATGGTCGCAGTTCAAAGGGCCTTAGGTCCACAATAATAATAATAATAATAATAAAGGTTGTTTTAATTATTGTGTAATTTGTTTTGTTCTAAGTTTTTACTTTATAATTTGTAATTCTAATCTTTATATTAATCATGGTTCATTGACGAAACCCTATTTCCTACAACTGACATCCAAACAGAAGACTCCCATAAAACATCGACCAAGAAAGACCATTAGCCCCAATCCTCTCCACCACACTCAACTCCCCCCCCCCCACATGTAGAATAAGGCACAAGAAAAATGTAATTTGGCTATTTAGTATGTAAAAACTTCTGACGATGACACGTTAAGTGTTGAAATACGTTATTAAAATAAATTTAATTTTGAAACAATTTTACCAAGTGTTACAATTTAATTTCTTTAAAATAATACAACAGCCACTTTATTTCTTCAATATTAAATATAAAATTTCAACTTTCCAGCACTTTTCGTTCTCAAGATATTTTGTTCACAGACAGGCCATTTTTTAGGTTCAGAGTGCCTCAAAACCTGTATTTCCATTAAAATTTTTTGCTTTTTGTTGATTTGTTCTTCTTTTTTAGGTTTGACGGAAAAACAATGCGATCAGCAACATGTAAGCGAGCATTCTTGTTATTCGTAATAAATATTGTTCATTTTGAATTTATTCTTCTATTTCTGACGTGTACATGATGAAAAATCTGGTGTGACTGTCGCACAGCACACAACTTTCTCTTACCTTCGGTAATCGAAAGTTGTGTTCTGTGCTTGTCACACCAGATTTTTCGTGTCGACATATATTTAGTTTCCGCCGATATATTAAAATTCAAGATGTAAAATTTATAAGTATGGGAAAATATTTATATTTTGTTACCATGGCAACCATTTCTCTTATCTTTTCTATGAAGCACAAGAGTAAAGTGTGCTTCAAACAATTTTGAGGGCAAAACGAGAATATACATTTGAAAGAGCATCTAAAAAATAATTGATTTTTGAATTTTAATCAAAATCGTTAGAGCGAATTTTGAGAAAATTGAAAAAAACTGAAAAAGTACATCAGTAAAGTACTAGTACCCTTTGGCCGATTTTGATTAAAAGCTTATTTTTCCGGTCCCGGGGGCTGCCTAACTTAAATATAAAATTTCAACTTCCTAGCTCAATTCCTTCATGCTTAAAATTGAACACACACAGACAGACAGACAGACAGACAGACCATGTCGCGAAAATCACTTTTTTGGATTCAGGGGACCTCAAAACGTGAAGATCCATCAAAATCTCGACATCGAATTTTTGACATGAAACCAATACTTTCTCTCTATATATATATTACATATATACATAGGTAAGAGAAAGTAATAGGTAGGTTAATTAAATTTAAAAAATTAATTAAGACGTCAGATATTTAATATAATATAAAACTTAATCTCTTGGCGATCGATTTCGCTTACAAAGCATCCTCGCCAGGTTATATATAATTGAAATTTTGAAAATTAGTCGACATATATTCTAAAATTTGATATTTGTTTAGAGATGGAGAAAAAATATGATTTTTTATTTTTGAAAAAAAAAAAAAAATATATTTTTCTCTCCATCACCTTTTTAAACAAATATCAAATTTTTAGAATATATGTACATTTTCATTAGGCCTGAGGATCTTTGTAAGCGAAATCGATCGCTAAGGGATTAAATTTTATATTATATTAAATATTTGACGTCTTATTAATTTTTACTTTCTCTTACCTATGTATATGTAATATATATAGAGAGAAAGTATTGGATTCATGTCAAAAATTCGATGTCGAGATTTTGATGGATCTTCACGTTTTGAGGTCCCCTGAATCCAAAAAGTGGTTTTCGCGACATGGTCTGTCTGTGGGTGGGTGGGTGGGTGGGTGGGTGGGTGTGTGGGTGGGTGGGTGGGTGTGTGTGTCTGTGTTCACTTTTAAGCATGAAGGAATTGAGCTATGAGGCTGAAATTTTATATATAAGTTAAACACCCCCCGGGACCGGAAAAATAAGCTTTTAATCAAAATCGGCCAAAGAGTACTAGTACTTTACTGATGTACTTTTTCAGTTTTTTTCGATTTTCTCAAAATTCGCTCTAACGATTTTGATTAAAATTCAAAAATCAATTATTTTTTAGATGCTCTTTCAAATGTATATTCTCGTTTTGCCCTCAAAATTGTTTGAAGACCACTTTACTCTTGCACTCCATAGAAAAGATAGGAGAAATGGTTGCCATGGTAACAAAATATAAATATTTTCCCATACTTATAAATTTTACATCTGAATTCAAATATTCCCTACTGCCGGGAACTAAATACATGTCGACACAAAAATCTGGTGTGACAGCACAGTACACAACTTTCGATTACCGAAGGTAAGAGAAAGTTGTGTGCTGTGCGACGTCACACCAGATTTTTTAAATTTAATTAACCACCTATTTCAACTATTGTTCAATTTATTTTTTATTACTTTCTTCGTCAAATGAAATCTATGACGATTTTTTATAATTTTATACAACACATTTATTTATAATTTTAATTTTGTTAAGATCCCTCACAAATAAAAAGATAGTTATGATTAGAGACCGGATTTTAAGCAAAATGCTTGCTTATTGCTCAATTTTATAAGCAACCATTAGATATTTAATTTCTACACGAATTACGAAAAACTAATTGCATTTTTTATGCTTTTTTTTTAGTTTTAAGCTTTTTTTCCTTTCGTGCTTATTTGAACTTATTTTACGAATATTTATAATATTTTTTGTTTTTTTTTATTAAAAAACACTTTTCCCATTCACACACGCATACATAAGGGGCGTATATAAGGGCAGCCCCCCCCCGCAGTGCGAAAAAATATAGCCCTGTAAAAAAAATTTTTCCGCAGGGTGAAAAACTTAGGTTCCGCAAAAACAAAAGTGGGGCTGGTAATTACATCTTTACCCCCCCCCCCCTTTTGTATTCGCCATTGGTATGAGTAGAAGTTGCTTATGACATGCTTTTTTTCAACTTTTATGCTTATTTAACAACTTTTTATTCAAGATTTTTATGCTTTTTTAACCACTTTTTTTTTTCATTTATTTTTTATGCTTTTTTGTCCGGTCTCTAGTTATGATTATACTAGCGGCCACGGAATCGGGCTGGCGAGTGGAATTGCGCTGTTGCCACTTAAGGGACCATAGATGCGAGGGAAGGTCGTACCTCGGTGTACGAACTGGCCACGCTGAGCAGCGTTGCCTAGTCCATGCGTTGAGCCTACCACCCCTCCTTACCCCTCCCGCTGTCGATATGGCAACGTCGCCACCCGCCTGATTTCGTGGCCGCGAGTACTGTCTACATGTCTACTGGTCGGTCATGTTTTTGAATTTTCACCTGTCTACACCTTCAGAAGAAATTTTAAGGCTTAATTATTCTTTTACATCCTGCCAAATCTAGTTAATGAGCATAAAATTAACGAAGAGTAATGGAAATAATAAGTGGGCGTTCATTTTACATAAGAATCAAAAGGAATTATTAAGAAAATTCTAACTAGTAGTTTATTTCTTGGACAGGTTTAACGGATAAATTTGCCTGTATATATATTCTATATCATTGTTATAACGCAGTTTTTAAACATTTATTTAATTTCTATTCAAATATTATGTGTGGATGTCTTATGTTCTGAAGATGGCTATTGAATTGTGCCGAAACAGCAATGCATCTGTCAAGAACTAATAAATTATTAAAAATTTTAATAATTTAAAAAAAAAAAATTTTAATAATTTTTTGATTATATATACATACCATCCGTTAAACCTGTCCAAGAAATAAACTACTAGTTAGAATTTTCTTAATATAATTATTGGACTGCATCCACACTCTTTCAATTTAAAAAGGAATTATGTCAGGGCCGATTTATATGCATAACAGTGCCAAGCCAAATTTGCCAAGCTTGATTCTTAGTGGTTCCAGAAATTTAACCAAAATAAAATGCTACACCTCATGATTTTTGGCATTTCCGACCCCTTATGACTGGAAACTTGAAGAAGATATTTTAAAAAATTGATGGGGTTGAATTTTTCACAATCTATATTTCTATATATACAGGGTGTCTATAAAAGAACTCCGGGGTTTTAAAAATGCATATTTTTTAAACTATAAAAGATAGGAAAATTTAGTTTATTTCTTTGAAACAAGTAGCTCAAAAAGTTTTACTCATACCAATTGGGAATGTTTTTATCAACAGTTGGCAGCGCTGCAAAGCGTAATTCATAATGTTCGCCATCTCAGGGAACAAATAGTCAATTGAGTGGCGTCCGTCAACCCAGACAAAGGGCGGATACAGGGGGGGGGGGGTAAAGGGGGTAATTACCTCCCCCACGAGATTTGAAAAAAATACTTTTTTTTCGAAAAAATATTTATTTTTAATGTAAAATTTTAAAAATTAATACTTAAAAATTTGATTTGTATTTATATTCTGGCAAACAAGTACAGAATGCGCCTTTAAATTACCGAAATTAAGAAAAAATAGTGTGCTGTGCGACGAGTCACACCAGATTACCCCCCCCCGAGAACACCTCTGGATCCGCCCTTGCATGCTGACCAGGACATGGGAAGAGGTACAATACCGTTACGAAGTGTGCCGTGCCACTCACGAGGCTCACATTGAACTTTATTAAATTGTTAAAAAAAAAACTTGAAAATGTAACCTTTCCAATCATGTATAAAACATGTATGTACGTTTTTTACTTTATTAAAATATTTTGTCTCAAAACCCCGGAGTTCTTTTATAGACACCCTGTATAATTCGCAAATGTCCGTCTGCCTGTCGCGCAATTTCCCGTGGGAATTTTTAAACGAAATTTTTTATGCTTAAGGAGGATCTTCTAGGGATTACCGGAAAATTATTTCGGTCCAGAAATACCTATAACTTTTTGAGTTTCTTAGGCTACTACGCTGTTTAAGGCTGTATTTACACGGGGATACTCAAATCTCCGAGCAACTAGGATACTGGGTAGCGAAGCGACTCGACATGTGTAATCCAATGGCGCCATTCACACGGGGAAACTCCAGTCGCCGATACTCACCGAGTATCGGCGACTGCGCGACTCAGTTGCCAAGAGACTGGACATGCAGGTCTCCAAGCTACTCAGTCGCCTGGTTTCCTCGATACTTTCCAAAAAATGCGCGAAAAAGAAACAAATCTGAAGCTAGTGGAGGAAATTGAACAATTTTGATTGAGTGGGAAGAGAGGGTAAATGTTTTACATAAAAAAAATTTTAGAATTTTAAAATTTTAATGTTTAGCAAAAATAAAGATAAAAAAATTGAGAAATAACCCAAAATATTTATTTGTTTAAAATTATTTATTAATTGTAAACAAATAATCGAGTGTTTTATTTTATTTATTTAATTTTTTTTTATAGCAAATTTTTTTTTTTTTAATTTAAGGTCTTGGACATAGGCGTCCGCAGAATTTTTTGCAGGGGGGGCAAGGATTTTTTGCAGGGGGGGGCAAGTCACTTCAAGATAAGTTAAAAAAAACGTATTTTGATATTAATAATGTTATACATCTCTTAGTATTTAAAGCTTTCACACCGCGGCAAGGTGGATGTATACTGTGAAGGATTTTTTGTATTTTTTTTTTGTTTTATACATTTTTTTGTATCATTTTAATTTTCCAGGGGGGCAGTGCCTGGTTGCCCCCTCCTGCGGACGCCCATGGTCTTGGAGGCCATATTTATTCAAATTGAAAAAGCAAGTTAACCAAATACAAACTATACAAAATTTTATTAACAATACCAGAGTAATTATTAAGAATAACTTTTTGTCCCTTCAAATATTGATGTTTAAAATTTGGAGGGAACTGAGTAGGTTGATAGGATACTCGCGATTTAAGTAGCGGCCGTGTGAATATGACAGGCAACTACAGTCTCGAAGCTACCAGTCTCGAGTCTACTAGTCGACAAGTATCCGAGATTTGAGTATCCCCGTGTGAATAGAGCCTTATACGGAAATTTAAAAATAATGATTTCTTTCAACTTGTCAGCAGACTATTTAATCGTTAATTTTCATTTTCAGAGAATGCATTTATTGGTGAAAGCTGTAAACGTAAATAAACATTCTCCATTGTTTAAACCGATTCAAAAAATAACTCAAATAACGGAGAATGGTAAAAAATATTTAAATGGTTCTATAGAAGTACAAAAAGATATTCCAAATATTGAGGTAGAGTATCGTCAATTAATAATAATTTTTGAAATGAGATTTTACATGATCAAAAATAAATCATTGTGTGGTTTTATGAAACCACGATGCGAGTGAAACTTTTTTTTCGGTTCGTAGGAAAATTTTCCAAAATTAATAATTGGAAAATGGGAAATCAATAGACGCATGTTAAAAACTGAGAACAATATTTATTTAGTAATTTGAAGATTTGAATCATTTTAAATTATTTTAAAAATTATATTTTATCAATTTAAAAATTGAATAACACTGTGCTACAAAATGAAACTTTTTTTCTGGCCCCGGGAAAATTCCTTCAGATTCTTAAGTAAAATGACCTCCTGAATCCAAATATGACCTCCGTTCTCCCCCACCACGTACCGTTTTCGGGGGGTAGCCCCCCACTTATTTCCACCCCTTTTCGTTAATTATAGGGCCACGAAAAAAATTTGGAGGGATGAAAAGGAATATTTTAGCCTTAACATTTCTTCAGAAGGTCTAGAGAAGTGAAAAGTTAAAAAACATTAATATTTCGACTCAAGGGGGGGATGTGGGGGAGGATTTTGTCCCTTAAAATGCAAAAAAATCATTAAAAATGATCGATTTTTTCTTATTTTTCCCAATTTTTTCACTGATTTTCTACATATTCTTGCGGAAAGACCCATCTCATCCTTCCTTAAACATCCCTCAACTAAAAAAAAATATATAGGACAAAGCGGGTGGGGTGTGGGCGATTCCGAAGCCCTTGCAAGAAGATGGAAGATTCACAGCTCAGTTGGTCAAATTGGCAAATATGCGGCTAACTTTCATTTTTTTGGGCTGATCTTTACAAATTTAAACTTATATATACGGATTCTTCTATGTTCTTCAATATTTCCATATTTTATCTAAAGGGGTAGAAATTATTTCATGTCATTAATTGAAAAAAATTCTTCTTGCAAGGGCTTCGGAATCGCCCACACCCCACCCGCTTTGTCCTATATATTTTTTTTAGATGAGGGATGTTTAAGGAAGGGTGAGGTGGGTCTGTCAGTTGGAATATGTAGAAAATATATGTGAAAAAATTGTGAAAAAATCGATCATTTTTAATGATTATTTTGCATTTTAAGGGACAAAATCCTCCCCCACATCCCCCCCCCCTTGAGTCCAAATGTTAATGTTTTTAAACTTTTCACTTCTCTAGACCTTCTGAAGAAATGTTAGGGCTAAAATATTCCTTTTCATCCCTCCAAATTTTTTTCGTGGCCCTATAATTAACGAAAAGGGGTGGAAATAAGTAGGGGGCTCCCCCCCCCCCCCCGAAAACGGTACGTGCTGGGGGAAAACGGAGGTCATATTTGGATTCAGGGGAGGTCATTTTACTTAAGAATCTGAAGGAATTTTCTCGGGGCTTTTTTTTCTTGTAGCACAGTGTAATTAAATCTCACAATTATTTGTTTATAATTGGTCATATATATTACATTTCAACTTTCCTATTTTTGTCGTTATGGCTTGTAGCGTCACGGCCTGTAACTCGACATTCTGATAGAAGAGCGAGTAAAATTTGAGGCCATCAAATAAAAGTTTCACTTTAAAAGAACCTTCCAAAGAATAGAGGCAGGGAAAGACGAGGGTCCGCCGCTGGCGAGCAGTGACTTCATTTCAACCTTTCCTTGGGGGGGGGGGGACCTTGTAAGTAATTTTTTCTAATGTGTTATCAGCCGATAATATCGTAATTACTTACATTTTTTTTTTCCATTTGACGATATTTTTTCTCGCAAATCGTCCATTGTGCTTAAACTGATTTGTATTAACCATTGTAATATATATATTAAATAAAATAAAATTGAAGGCTTTTAAGATTTAAAATAAAAAGCTGATAAATGCAATGTTGCCAGTTTTATATTACGTGAAAAACTGCTCAAGTCAAAAGTCATTCATTTATTATTTTTGGTAATTAAATTATTAACTTAATACAATTATAAACTCTGATAGGTCACGACTAAATTATAATAAGGAATTTTGGCATTCAAATTTTTAATTTTATTTAAAAAAAAATTTAGATTCTAATATGACTTACGAGGTACTATCCGAACAACCTTAATATTATTTATTATATTGGACATCAGAATTTTCACAAAAATAATTTTCACCAGTGATATTTGACTTGTTACCAGTGGCGTAACGTACGCCCCCGCAATGCGGGGGCCCCGGACCTTGGGGGGCCGGGCTAAAAAACTACTGTAGCTCCGATAAAAACGGAAAAATTTAGATAAAAAAAAAAATAATGAAAATTTCTCTTTGAGAGGGCCCGGGGCCCTCAGGGTTCAGGGATATACGGTATTTTAAAAATATTTTTTGTATGGTCTAATAATGGGGCCCGAAATAAAATTTGCGGGGGGGGGGGCCTGCTAAAAAACGTTACGCTAGTGCTTGTTACTATATACTGCAACTCAGGACATCAACGAGTCCTAAAGTATTTTTTTTTTTTTTTTTTTATAGTTTTATCAATTTTCCATGAAACCTCGGCAGTCTAATCAGTATTTTCCTCTACCAATATATAAAAATATCAACCCTGCATGCGAAGCCCGAAATCAAACAACTGCCTCTATGTATTCAGATAAAGGGAATCTGTTGGACAAATGTTCATTATCAGTAAGTATTTTATCTGATTATTAAATAATCTGGTGTGACTGATTGCACAACTTTCTCTTACCTTAAGTTGTGTTCTGTGCTTGTAACGCCAGATTTTTTAGTGTCCGATATTAGGCCCTAGATTAGATAGAATTCCAGATGTGAAATTTATAAACAAAAGGAAAAAATGAATATTTTGTTACCAAGGCAACCATCTTTCCTAGGAAGTTCAAGAATAAAGTGGTCTTCAAATAATTTTGAGAGCAAAATGAGAAAGAGCATCTAAAAAAAAATTTATGCCTAAAGTGTAGATTACGGCATTAGCGATTAATAGTAGCCTATATAGGGAGTTCAAATAATAATTGTGGCTAAAAAAGTTGATATTCTTATGTATAGCAAACTCAAGGTTTTTTTTTTTAAATAGTCAGTGAATACTATTAATACAACATGAAGTTAGCTCCTTTATCGTTCAATATTTTTAAACAATTATCATTAAAATTATTAATCATATTTTCAATTCTATTTAATTAATTTCTCTAGTTATCTCAATCAGAATAGGTTAGGTCAGGGCCGGAACTGCGGAATTTTTTAGGGGGGTCAAAATTTAATTTGCCGCCCCTTCCTTAAAATTTTCTATACAAAATTCATATCATTTTATCTTTTTTTTTTTAGTAAATCTTTCTTGAATTGCCGCCCCCTGATATCTGCCGCCCGGGGCACATGCACCCACTGCCCCCCCCCCTAGATCCGGCCCTGGGTTAGGTCAAAAGATTTTTATCATCTAAATTACAATGGAAAAAGAAAAAAAACCCAAAAAAGTAAGTACTAATACATTTTTTAATGCTTAATGTGGCCTTTGTATTTTTTCAAAATTTTCGTTATTTTGGCATATATTTCGATCAAATTGGCTTACCGATATCTCTTTTAGACTAATAAAGGGAAATGAGGGAGTATTTTTCCTGAAAAAGTTGTAAAAAGTAGTGAAATGGAAAATGCCGTATTCTACACTTGCGCGACTTAAATATAAAATTTCAGCCTCATAGCTCAATTCCTTCATGCTTAAAATTGAACACACACACACAGACAGACCATGTCGCGAAAACCGCTTTTTTAGATTCAGGGGACCTCAAAACGTGAAAATCCATCAAAATCTCGACATCGAATTTTTGACATGAATCCAATACTTTCTCTCTATATATACATATATAGGTAATAGAAAGTAAAAAATGACTTCTCTTTTCTTCCAGAAAGGAGATATTATTTTCTTCGATCACGTGGCACCAAATTCTTGCAATTTGTATTTTATGGATAAATACTCTCGTGGAGATTATATACTAATAAATAAATTATTCACCATGAATGGAAATAAGGAAGAGAAATTAATTACAATAGCATGGGACGTTGTAGTAAAGTATTAAATATATGTATTAATTTATAGAGTATGTAAATGCTATCGTTCAGAGTAATTAAATGAAAATGAATAATTTGATATTTTATTGAATACTAATATTGTAAATAAATATACTTTCCATCAGTAGCGGTCTCAGGGCCCCCCCCCCCCCCCATTGGACAACAAAAATTCAAAAGTTTTATTTAATATTTTAAAACTAAACAAAAAAATTATAAATTCAATGCCTAATTTTTAAAAAATTGTCCATACCCCCTAGAGTGTTAGCCTTGTATTCCAAGGGTCGCGGGTTCGGATCCCAGACGGTTTTTAATGAATATTATGATATTATTTGGCTTTAATTTGACTACAAAAAAATTAGGATGTCTCCTAAATGGCGACATACGACTGCAAAGGTAAAATATATAATGTCGCGCTAATGACGAGCTAAAAAAAAATTTGAGGGACCTTTAAAAATTAATATTTTAAGTTGAAAATTTGAGAAACTTATTTTTTTTCGACTATAAAATTCGACCATAACGAGAAAAAAATTTAAAAAAAAATCGATTTTATGACGGAAACTGCCAAAGTGTGTATATTATATATATATATGATTTTGAAGATGGTGTGATGATGGTCAGCAAGTTGACCGAAACTGGTACATATGTCAGTCGCCAGCCTTAATAAATTTTCTGAAAATAAATGTAATATTTATTTTGTGTTCCGAATAACAGAACAATTTTATCAAAAGTAAACCTTCAAAATCATATATATATATAAAAAATCGATTTTTGATGAATTTGGAATTTTTTTAAAATTTTGATCGACTCTTAAAAAAATTTTTTGAGCTCATCTTTGGAGAGGTCTCTTAAAACATGATTACTAAAATATTGTCATACGAGATTGAAAAAAAAATTAGTCGGTTTTTTGCGCCATCCTATTCTTCACCTTCCCTACATCATAAATTTTGGGCCATTGGCTACCAATCCAGGTGAAATAAAGGTATAGAATAGGTCTAAATAGCCTTCGCTGCCGAAAAAGGGCTTAAATGAATAACAAAAAAAGAAAAAAAAAAAATCTGGGCCCCCCCCCCTTGACCGCCACTGCTTTCCATTCCCCAATCTCCATCAAGATCTCCCCCTCCGCACAGATTGGATTGAGTTAGTAAATTCAATGGACAAAATAAGAATTAAATATAAAATACATATTGAGACATGAATTTAATGTTAATAGGAAACCAAATAATGTTTATATTTTCACACAATTTTATTTTAATAACAGAAAGAAAATTAACAAAACAACAACAAAGTTTTAAATTGGTATCATCTTTGTAGGCTTTCTGTTGAATTAAAAAATAAATTATTTCACATAAGTTTTTTTAAATAATTGAATTTTTATTTTTTTAAGCCCAAATTATTAATTTTAGACCTCAAATTTAAAACCAAATCCAAGTTCAGGAGATGTGTTTATTATAAAATCAATAATTAGCCAATGCTTTCCTTTTTCTAAATCCCAATCACAAGGCAAGTCGTTTACATCCAAAGTGATTTCATTAAATTCAATTTGGGTATCCTAAAAAAGATAATTATTGCAATAAGAAATTAAAACGTGCATCAAATTTGACAAATTTCTTACCTTTTCCATTGGACAAGTTTTATAGAAATTTCCATCATTTACATCAAGCATTGATAAAAAATTCGGGTATTTTGCAAAAAAGTCACAAACAGGTACGTATGTTTCCTCTAGTATAATATCTCCGTTTTTCTTTACTGCTAGATTTACCTGAAAAATATATAATAATAGTATTTTTTTTTTTTTAAACATTCACATTCGCACAGCCTTTTCGGCAACTTAGGCCATTTAAGACACATATCTCGGTTATTATTGTTTTAATAACCAAATTTTAGCAATTTTAATGCTCTACAACTTTGTGTTGTACTCTGGTGCACAAAATATGCTTAATTTACGAGATATAAAATCTGAAAAAGCCCTAAAGGTTTTTGCAGCCCCCCTCCCCCCTCCCCCCAAGTTAGCACATGGTCCTCGAGGTCAAAAACTTTGGATAGATCTTAGAGTACACCTAAATAAAACATGTAAAAATTTCTACAAACAAATGGTGGCTTAACACATTATTAATAAATAAATATTGTTTATAAAAATAAAAAAAATCCATGATTTTTCTCAAAAATTCGAAAATTTTTTAAAAGAATACATGCAAATATATATATTTTGAATTAATTTGCATCATTAAACACCATTATGTTTCAACTAGAGTCATGCGAGGGGGGATTTGTGAGCCCAGCCCCCCCCCCTCACCCCCACCCTCCGAAAAATTATAAATAAAAAATATTTTGTCCTTTAATTCATTTGGGAGGGGGAATTATCTCTCGACAGGGGCGGATTAAAGGAATGGGGCGATCTCCCCCCCCTCCCCCGAGAAAAAATTGAATAAGTTTTAAACACTAGTCATCTAAACAAATTACGATTTTTAGTCTAAAATATATTTTTACAATATTTTAAACTCTCAATTCAAGTCATAAATCACCTTAACGGTGCTAGTATTTGAAGATATTATTTAAGAAATTTTCAACCCTCCAGAAAAGGCCTTCTGTAAATTGATTCTTCCCACGAACCGCCCCCACCGAAAATTGCATCCCGTCCCATGAAATGCGACAAAAATTTATTTAACCTCCATAGGCGCTGGAACTGGGGGGGGGGGGGGCAAGGGTACATTGCCCCCCCCCCCGGCATCCTATAGGAGGGGGCAGAGGGGGGCAATATGTCTTCTTTTATTTCATTTATTTTTAAAAATGATAAATTTTTTATAAAATCTTTTAAATTAAAAAAAATTAAAAGAGTAAAAAATTCATTTTTTTTTCAAAATATTTTATATAGACCCTATTGTATTTCTAATTACTAAAAACATTTTATATTGAATAGAAGAAAATTAAAAATATTTATTTCCTTCAAATAGTATAAATAGAGCCTAAAAAATTTTTTGATAAAATCACTAGCAAATTTTTTAAAATATTAATTTTATTAAAATTGTGATTTTATTTAAATTTTTAAAGCTATATAGACTAGTAGATTTGATTTTGTTTTATACTATTTGAACATATTAAATTATTTTAATTTTCTAAAAAAAAATTCTTGCCCCCCCCCCTGATTCAAATTCGTTCCGGCGCCCCTGGCTACCTCACAATCAATTTAAATAAATAGGGACGGGGGTCTAAATGGCCAGAAATGCTGAAAAAGACCTTAAATAAAAAAAATAATAAAAAACCGCCCCCCGACAAAATTGCATTAATCCGCCCCTGCCTCTCGAATTATCCGCACCTCCCACCCCCCCTCTCCCGAAAAGATTTTCTGGCTATGCTACTGGAGCCAGTTTAAATTTAAACATTCATTTTCAATGGAAACTTTTCTGTCACCATATTAAAAAAAAAAAAAAAGAAAATCTTACTAATGCTTCTTCAGAATTGTTAGCAACAGCACTTCCAGAGATTTGGTTATTTTGTTGCTTAATATTTTTGTCCGAAAAAAGGAAATTATTCTTCTGATCGACTTCATACGTTGTTCTTAAAAGTTGGATGGTTCTCTAAAATAGAAAAAATAAATAAATAAAATATTAGGTAAAAATTAAAATGCGAAATAGAAAAATTAAAAAAAATTCTATTCTTCTTACGAGTTACCTTTTTGTCACATGTTTCGGCCGCATGAACTAAAAATAAAAGAAAGAAATTAAAAATTAGTTTCTTTTTAAGAACTTTTTCGGCATTCACACACGGTCTCAATTCTTGTCGTTTGAGATGTGAACCTCGGAGCTCTATCAATCAAAAGAGGATCGCACTCTAGGCAGAGCCAGGGGCGGGGGGCGGGGGGGCAAATTCTAGGGGGAGGCAAAATAGGAAAAGTTGTTCACAAAAACAAAATGAAATTAAGGTGCGGGTCTCGAAAAGCCGTTAGAAGACTAGTTACTCGAGGCAACAAGAGATGGCGTTAGTTTTTCCCATAGGGATACAAGGGATTTATTCCATTTCATTTGAAAGCTTCCAGCTAATTAATTAAGGGTAGAAAATTAATTATTTTTTAACACAATGATTACTAATTTAATATGAGGATGCGTTACAAGGGCAGCCAAGGCGAAAAATAAAACAAATAAATCTATTTTTTGTCGACGTTTCGAGTGCCGATCGCACTCTTCATCAGGACAAAAATGATGTCAATTCGACCTCGAAATACTAGAGTCTTCAAGTAAATGTAAATTGGTTAAAACGTTGCTACACTGCCATGTCAAACGACCTGACGAATTGACATCATTTTTGTCCTGATGAAGAGTGCGATCGGCACTCGAAACGTCGACAAAAAATGGATTTTTGTTTTATTTTTCGCCTTGGCTGCCCTTGTAACGCATCCTCAATATCATAATATCCAGCCATCAAGAAACAACTAGTTACTAATTTAATTATCTATAAGATATAGAGCGAATTTTTTAAAAATATCTTATTTAATGCGATTAATCTAAAAAAAAAAAATTATTTTTTCGAAAATCAAAAAAAGGGCTTCTATAACTTGTAGAAATTTTAAATAGCTTTAATTTAAAAAAAAATTTGATGTCGATAGCTTCAAAATTGTGGCCGCTTGAATCTCCCAAAATTAGCACCCCGAGACGCGCACATTAATAAGAAATTACATATACAATATTTAAGATATTATATACATCCCGTATGTGAGCCGAGAGAGGAGTTGAATCACGGATCCAATTTGTACTCGGTGTGTCCTTACCATTAGTCCGCAGCATTAACATGTTAGTTGATCCGTGGTTCAACTCCCGACGGCACACCCCCTATTTTCTCGAGTATATGAATTAATAAATATTTAATTATAAAAATGAAATTATTTATTAAGAATCGTCTGCAGTAGCATTATTTCAATTTTTTCTTGGGGGGCAAACTTTATTTACGAATAGATATCTCAAATTTGGTCAAAAAATATTTAATTTTTTACAGTTTATATACCCGTAAATATATTACTTTCTCTTATCTCGAGAAATGGTTGCCATGGTAACAAAATATAAAAAATATTTTTCCATGTTTATCAATTTGACATCTTAAATTCCAATATATTGGCGGAAACTAAACTGGCGTACAGCACACAACTTTCTATTACCTTCGGTAATAGAAAGTTGTGTTATGTGCTTGTCACACCAGATTTTTTTGTCGACATTTATTTAGTTTCGGCCAATATATAGAGTAAGGTGGGGCAACAGTCCGCAGCTTTTCTTTGGGAATTTTTTTTGACCTTCCTATGAAAGATACAATAAAAATAGGAACATCCCCTGAAAGCCTGGTTAATTGGCTATCTTACATAATTTTTTTGGTTTCCAATTCGGTAGCATAAGAGCAGGAGAGGTATTTAAACAAAAATTTTCATTTGCGGACTTTTGCCCCACCGAGGGGGTAAAAGTCCGCACTAGCGGGGCAAAAGTCCTTAGGTGCAAACAATTGCCCCTGCAGCGAACAACCTCTCGAACCAGGGTATACAAAAGACTTAATAAGAAATACATTAGGTATAGGTATGTTTTATGTATTTATTTTATTTATTAGAAATACACAATAGGCCTTATAACAATTAGTCCCCAGTAAGATTGAAGTTCATAACCTGCATAAACATTTCGGGTCGTGGTCGTTTCCCTAGGCTCATTAATCCGAGAAAATACTAGATAGGGGTATTAGAAACTCGAATACCATTGGGTGACATTTGTTCCATTGGAGATCCATTGGGCCTTTTGCCCCGTCGAGGCCGCGGACTTTTGCCCCATTTAGCTATTTTCATCGAAGTGTTACAAAAAATTTTTATTGTTAACTGTAGAGAAGAAAAAGGTTTTAAAATATTTATTTAGGGTTATCAGCTTGCAATCAAAGACATTAGACAGTTAGAAAAGTGCATGCTGGTACATGTTGCAACCATGAGAATTTCCATAAATATTAGATGGAAGGTGACAAAAACATAAATTTGCTCATTGTTAACAATCGGCTTCAAACACGTTATTGAATTTCGAATCATCATCTGTTCTTGTTGTTACCAACCTAACAAAGTTGTTTAGAACAACGCCAAGTCTAGCGGGGATTTTAAAATGAGGATTCGGACTTTTGCCCCGCGCGGACTTTTGCCCCACCTTACTACTCTATATATATATATGTCAAAATGCGTAATTCCTCGCTTTCTCTTATAAAAAAAAAAATAAAAAATTCACCTTGAGATAGCATTCATTATCTTTTACTTTTTATAATAACATGTTTAAAAAAATAATCTATGCTAATTTTATTTATTTATTTTTTAATAGACTGTTTAATACTCTAGAGTTTGTATTTTTACTTTCTCGTATAGAGAAAGTTATGTAATCGTAAAAAAATTCGACTTCGAGATTTTGATGTTTCTCCACGTTTTAGACCTCCCTGAGTCCAAAAATACCATTTTGGGCATTATGTCTGTGTGTGTGTGTGTGTGTGTAAACACGATTGCTTAAAAACCAAAGCAGTTAGATCGATGAAATTTGGTATATGCTCCTTACACTAAAATTGTAGATTTCTATCAACTTTTGGAGTAAATACGTCACTTGGAAGTAGTACTTTACTTAAAAAGTTTTTTCAAAAATTTTGAAATTTTCAATTTTTTTGTTATATTATGATAAAATACTCTATTTTAAAAGTTTTTATTCTTTGACATTTTTTCGAAAACTGGATAATTTTTGAAATAATCACAGAAGAAATAGAAAATTTTCGTTAATTTTGATAAAAAATCAAAACAAAATCATACAGGTGTCATTAAAAAAAGGGTAAATATAAACAAATGAATTTGTGAAACAAATTCATTTGTTTATATTTACCCTTTTTTTAATGACACCTGTATGATTTTGTTTTGATTTTTTATCAAAATTAACGAAAATTTTCTATTTCTTCTGTGATTATTTCAAAAATTATCCAGTTTTCGAAAAAATGTCAAAGAATAAAAACTTTTTAAAATAGAGTATTTTATCATAATATAACAAAAAAATTGAAAATTTCAAAATTTTTGAAAAAACTTTTTAAGTAAAGTACTACTTCCAAGTGACGTATTTACTCCAAAAGTTGATAGAAATCTACAATTTTAGTGTAAGGAGCATATACCAAATTTCATCGATCTAACTGCTTTGGTTTTTAAGCAATCGTGTTTACACACACACCCAGACGTAATTCCAAAAGAATATACGAGAAAGTCTCGGGGAAGTCAATCCCCATATTTTTTAATAGGAAAAATATTTTATTTGTTCAAAAACAAAAAAATCTGTTGTGACAAGCACAGAACACAGCACAAAAGATAAGAGAAAGTTGTGTGCTGTGCTGCGCGACCAACCGAAATATATTTAGTTTAGTTACTGAATTTAATCAGGAACCCGAAAGAGCTTTGCAGCCAGGAGATTAAATAAAAAAAAAATCTTTTGTTTAATTTTTACTTGCCAACGTTTCAACATTGAATCCAAAACCCCAAGCAAGTAAATGATAATTTATATTCATACAAAAAAATCTGGTGTGACTGGCGCACAGCACACAACTTTCTCTTACCTTCGGTAATCGAAAGTTGTGTACTGTGCTTGTCACACCAGATTTTTTGTGTCGACATATATTTAGTTTCCGACAGTAGGGTACAATTGAATTCAAGATGTAAAATTTATAAGTATGGGAAAATATTTATATTTTGTTACCATGGCAACCATTTCTCCTATCTTTTCTATGGAGTACAAGAGTAAAGTGGTCTTCAGAAGATTTCAATCACAAAATGAGAATATACATTTTATAGAGAATCTAAAAAATAATTGATTTTTTGAATTTTAAAAAAAATCGTTGGAGCAAATTTTGAGAAAATCGAAAAAAACTGAAAAAGTGAATCAGTAAAGTGCTAGTACTCTTTGGTCGATTTTGTTAAAAAGCTTCGTGTCACGTCCCATGGGGGTGCCTAACTTAAATATAAAATTTCAACCTCCTAGCTCTTTTCGTTCTTGAGATATTTTGTTCACAGACACACACACACAGACAGACACACAGACAGACAGACACACACACACACAGACAGACCATGTCGCGAAAACCACTTTTTTGGATTCAGGGGACCTCAAAAACGTGAAGATCCATCAAAATCTCGACATCGAATTTTTGACATGAATCCAATACTTTCTCTCTATATATATATTACATATATACATAGGTAAGAGAAAGTAAAATTTACAAGTATGGCAAAATATTTATATTTTGTTACCATGGCAACCATTTCTCTTATCTTTTCTATGGAGTACAAGAGTAAAGTGGTCTTCAGAAGATTTCAATCACAAAATGAGAATATACATTTTAAAGAGAATCTGACTGGCGCACACACTTACCCTTCGGTAAGAGAAAGTTGTGCACCGTGCTGTCACACCAGATTTTTTGTGTCGAGATATATTTAGTTTCCCATAACACCTTAGTTTCAAACTTGCATTTTAAATGTTGACTGCTTCAAATAAACTATGGTTATTTTTCAAAATTTTAATCTCATATTTGGACATTTTATACACAATATAAATTCGTAAATAAATACAAAATTTCATAAGAATTGGAAAAAAAAAATTTTAAATGCCTAAAAAGTTCTAAAGGGGACCCCCTTTTGAATCGAAATTAACATACAAATCCCTATAGGAAATTAACATTAGGCCTATGCGAAGATAAGGTGGAAAGGGAATTTAATAAAAAGAGTAGAGACAGGCGATAATGTTTGCAAGTGGGAGAGAGAGACAGAAATAAAATAAAAA
>JAKCPI010023325.1:0-47257 GCA_023213315.1 Euborellia annulipes | reverse complement strand
TCTTTATATATATAGAGATTAAACACCCCCGGGACCGAAAAAATAAGCTTTTAATCAAAATCGGCCAAAGAGTACTAGTACTTTACTGATGTACTTTTTCAGTTTTTTTCGATTTTCTCAAAATTCGCTCTAACGATTTAGATTAAAATTCAAAAATCAATTATTTTTTAGATGCTCTTTCAAATGTATATTCTCGTTTTGCCCTCAAAATTGTTTGAAGCACACTTTACTCTTGTGCTTCATAGGAAAGATAGGAGAAATGATTGCCATGGTTACAACTAGACATGGGTCGTTACTCGATTTTGCTGTACCAGGTACCAGCTGTTACAGGTACTTGTTCTGACCCGATATTTTTACCTGATACTTTTGTACCCGAAACAAATTTCACCCAGCCACGCTAACTTTACATTAATTCAAGTCAATAAGAACGTGTCTAACATTTTTTCAAATGTTTTCTACCCTATTTATTCTTGTGTTGAGAACAAACTCATAATTATTCATTACTAAAGAGTTTTCCAAACTGAGTGAACTGACATGTCTCCAAATTTAAAATGTCAATTTATATACTGCATTAGAAAAATAATTAACAAATTTCTGTGCCGGCGAACGAAATTTAATTTATTGAACTATTCATTATGTATTTCAATTCACAGTTACATATATTTTTATTTTTACTTTCTCTTGCCTATGTATATATGTAATATATATATAGAGAGAAAGTATTGGATTCATGTCAAAAAATTCGATGTCGAGATTTTGATGGATCTTCACGTTTTGAGGTCCCCTGAATCCAAAAAAGTGGTTTTCGCGACATGGTCTGTCTGTGGGGTGGGTGGGTGTGTCTGTGTTCAATTTTAAGCATGAAGGAATTGAGCTATGAGGCTGAAATTTTATATATAAGTTAAACACCCCCCGGGACCGGAAAAATAAGCTTTTAATCAAAATCGGCCAAAGAGTACTAGTACTTTACTGATGTACTTTTTCAGTTTTTTTTCGATTTTCTCAAAATTCGCTCTAACGATTTAGATTAAAATTCAAAAATCAATTATTTTTTAGATGCTCTTTCAAATGTATATTCTCGTTTTGCCCTCAAAATTGTTTAAAGCACACTTTACTCTTGTGCTTCATAGGAAAGATAGGAGAAATGGTTGCCATGGTAACAAATTATAAATATTTTCCCATATTTATAAATTTTACATCTGAATTCAAATATTCCCTACTGCCGGGAACTAAATGCATGTCGACACAAAAAAATCTGGTGTGACAAGCACAGTACACAACTTTCGATTACCGAAGGTAAGAGAAAGTTGTGTGCTGTGCGCCAGTCACACCAGATTTTTTACTCTACTTTTCTCACTAGGCCCTATAATAATTAAATACAAATCTAATTATTACTTATACATTATTTCTCTTTTATTCACTTTAAGAAAGAGAGCAGAAATGAAAAAAATATATATATTTTTTTTTTTTTAATAAATAAGTTATCTGATTTTTACTTTGGTATTTAAATACCTGATATTTTTTGCTCGTACCCATTATGTGTACCTGTTACTTTTTCCTACCTGATACAAAATATCAGATTGATACAGTATCACCCATGTCTAGTTACAACATATAAATATTTTCCCACGTTTATAAATTTTACATCTCAATTCAAATATTCCCTACTGCCGGGAACTAAATACATGTCGACACAAAAAATCTGGTGTGACAAGCACAGAACACAACTTTCGATTGGCGAAGGTAAGAGAAAGTTGTGTGCTGTGCGCCAGTCACACCAGATTTTTTTTATATTATTTATTTCAAAAATGCATTAAATATCCAATTCTGACAGCGAATTCTGAGCGCGAAAGAAGTTTTTTAATAAACTTTTGTGCTATAATAATCTTGTTTTGTATATAAATCAATATGATTCTCATTTTTCTCTCAATCATATATTCAGCTTTAAATGTAATTTAAAGATGTATCTTTGATCATTAAATATGACATTTTATGCTTCCTTTTTTAAACACCAATTCTTTCTATGATTAGTATTCCCAAATATACTAAAACCCTCTAAATAATTAAGAAATTAATAAATTCTCTTCTAATTAGTTAAGATAAATTCTGTCAGAGCACTCTCTCGGCAAAATTATGAACTAATCTCATTTTTAAAGCTTTTATCAAAAACAATTTCTATTTTCTTCAAATCAAACTTGTATATAATTAGGATATCTACTGGGTATATAACAGTAATCCATCCCAGGACGTCTCTAGACGTTATTTTCTAAAATAACGTTTTGATCAGGGGCGTATATAGAAATTTTTTCGGAGGGGGGGGGGGCGCGCGATGGTTTTGATGATTATTTTAATTGAAAATGAATTTGTGAAAGTTGTAATTTTATTTTAGTCTGCCCTTATTTTATTAAAAGGGTTGAAGTCAGTTTTTAAGATAAACTTTTTATATACAGTAGTTTAGCCGGGTTGAATTCCAGAAGGATGGAGCCGATGTTTATGTGTGTCGTTAAAAGGCGTTATCCGAAACCCGCCAGTTAAATTCTTCTACTATACTATACAATTTCTTAAAAGTTTTTTACGACTTAAAATAAAAGTTCCTCTACTTGCCATTGATTTACTATTAAATAGGGGGAGGTTGCATTATCTACCATATAATCAACATAGCCTATATCTGTTACCCTGGTCGTACACGAGGACATTTTTTAAGCGACATAAAAATGTCTTGAAAAAATGGCCTGAATTTCTAGCTTGAAAAAAACCTGTCATACACGGGGACATTTACATTTTTGGGGCCAATTCTGCGCAGACAAGTGGTTGGTTTACGCGACATGGTCTGTCTGTGAACAAAATATCTCAAGAATGGAAAGAGCTAGGAGATTGAAATTTTATATTTAAGTCAGGCCCCCCCATGGGACGTGACACGAAGCTTTTGAACAATATTAACCAAAAAGTACTAGTACTTTTACTGATGTACTTTTTCAGTTTTTTTTCGATTTTCTCTAAACTCCAACGATTTTTTTTTAATTCAAAAATCAATTATTTTTTAGATTCTCTTTAAAATGTATATTCTCATTTTGTCATTGAAATCTTCTGAAGACCACTTTACTCTTGTACTCCATAGAAAAGATAGAAATATAATATAATATAAATATTTTCACATTTTCACGCGCCAGTCACACTAGATTTTTTTTTTTAACATTCACACTTTTTTCACATTCACGCAGTCTTTTCGGCAACTCAGGCCATTTAAGACTTTGACGATAACCGTTATTTATGAATTTATCTATATTAGGGTGTCCAAGCCATTTGGTATCCAAATAAAAACATCGGACTGCCTGGGGTTCGAACCCGCGACGTTTGGTATACGAGGTTAGCACGCTAACCTCTACGCCAAGCCCCGAGGGCATATTCATACTTATAAATTGTACATCTTGAATTCTAATATATCGGCGGAGACTAAAAACAAAAAATCTGGTGCGACAGTCACACCAGATTTTTAAATAGAGAATTTGCATTTTAAATACCCATAGTCGAGAACTATAGTTCCTTGGGGGTGAATTGAAATTGAGATTCAGATCAATTAATGGACTAGAATAAGAGTTGTTTAAAGCAAGTTAAATAAATAATTAGAAGATTGAAATAAACCACGGGAATATATATTTTTAATGATAACAAGAGAATAGATTCCAGTGTAGTTAATAGACACTAAAGGTAGGTGTGTGTCTAAATTTCGAAGTCAACTAATTATAAGTTTAACCAAAGGGGGGGGGGAATATAAATATTTTGTTAACTATTTACGAAGCCACAAATATTTCCTAAACCAAAAGAGAATAAGCGAGCAAATGGTGCAACACAAAAGGGCTCTAAAGACTCGTTAATCGATCAATTGAAAGAAATTACAGAGTGAAACAACAAGTTGAAAATGAATTTGACATTTCGATGCAAGGTTAGAGCTAAATTATTTATTTATAACTGACAATTACTATTACGTGAGTGAAAAAATTCTTTTATTGTGTGCATATAACTAACGTTTTATTAAAAAAAATAAAATAAAATAAAATTTCAGGAATATGTTATAAAAAAAAAAATGGAAAATTAATGTTAATTTAATTCCCTGAGTAAAAACAGCCATTAAAAGGGGAGAGAAAGCACAGAGCCTTGATAATTGCTAGATTAAAACATTAAAAGGGATAATATCTACGTAAGTGGAAAGAATTCTCAGATTAATGTTTCCAAATATAAAAATCAGGTGTGACTGATTTTTTGTTAAGTTGCCCATAGTACTTTAGTTCCAAACTTGGCCACGCGCTTCAAAGATGGCGCTGCTTCCATATCAGTAAAGTGTACTTCAAAAACAATTTTAACGACAAATTTTACTGATCTATACTTTTTAAAGAGCATCTAAAAAATAATTGATTTTGATTTTAAACAAATTTAAAGCCAATTTTGAGAAATTTGAAAAAAATAAACTGAAAAAGTGCATCAGAAAAATATTAGTGCTTTTTCATCAAATTTTCTGAAGGTTTACTTTGAAGTTTGCAAGGTGGACGTGCAGATTTTTAAATAATTTTAAACAATTATTTTTCAGAAATTTTATTAGCTGACAACTGATTGCAATGTACAGTTTCGGTCATCTAGTGTGACCATCATTATTTTCTGAAAAATAATTGTTTAAAATTATTTAAAAATCTACACGTCCACCTTGCAAACTTCAAAGAAAACCTTCGAGAATTTGATGAAATTCTACTTGAGCTGTTTCTTGAATATATTAGTACTTTTTGTTCAAAAGGTTAGTGTCAAGTGCCAGGGGGGTGGCTAACTTAAATATAAAATTTCAATCTCCTAGCTCTTTTCGTTCTTGAGATATTTTGTTCTCTGACAGACACACACAGAGACAGGCCAATTTGCGAAAACTACTTTTTTTGGACCCAAAGGACCTCAAAAACGTGTATTTCCATCAAAATCATACCCTTGCCCCCCCCCCCCCCAGTTTCGGAGCCTATGTAAGTATACTTATCAGTAAATATGATTTCTTTTTTTTTTTTTTTTTTAAAAATGGAGTTGAACAAATAATTAATATTAATTAGAATGTGCGGAAGCTTATTCTGTTGTATTCAGGTGGCGATGAACAAAGAATAAAAACAATGTGTTTTTTTATGTAGGATTTATTGGCATTTGGCGACTGTAGCTACAGTTTCGAGGTATCCCCCATCTTCAGGCCTGTGAACAATTTACATAATACAGGTTTACAGCTAAATAAAAACAAGTTCTTTTTTTCTCTCATGTTTTCAATATCAAATAGTGTATATAAATAAAAAGATTTTTTCTTTTTTGTCAGAATGTAAAATAATTAGTTTAAATTATACAAAGGTTTTCATATTTTTTCATTATATTTACCAATAAGATCCTATGACTCCTTGTATCTTTTTATCCCAATTTAGTATTTTGGGAAAAATTGTGTGACGACAATTGGCAGTTAAAATGAGGAAAAAGTTTTTTTAAAAGAGATGTAGCCAGAACTCAGTTTAGTGATGTTCTTTTTATAACTGAAACCAAGGTTGTATTTTTCTGTTTATTTTTCATATTTATAAATTTTATTAGGATATAGGTTTTCATTAGAATTGTCAAATTTTTTTATAGGTTATTTCTAACGGAGAATTCTCCTGAGTCATGAAGGTATATATTTTGTCGGAAATTATTTGATCCTAATGAAAACCTATGTACATATCTGTATGTGTCATATTTATTTATTTTACCTGGGTTTTGGCTTTACAATTATCCGTGTTTGAGCAATTTTATTTTATTAGTTTTAAGAATTCAATTTTTGATTTTAATTAGCACGTGTAGCAATTCGTTTTTTTATAAGTGAAATTAGTAATGATTTTTCTTGATGATTCTGACAAAAAAGAAAAATCTTTTTATTTATATACACTATTTGATATTGAAAACATGAGAGAAAAAAGAACTTGTTTTTATTTAGCTGTAAACCTGTATTATGTAAATTGTTCACAGGCCTGAAGATGGGGGATACCTCGAAACTGTAGCTACAGTCGCCAAATGCCAATAAATCCTACATAAAAAAACACATTGTTTTTATTCTTTGTCCATCGCCACCTGAATACAACAGAATAAGCTTCCGCACATTCTAATTAATATGATTTCTGTTCCTATCAATTATTCTAATCGTTGAACAGCCCCTTCTCTCATCAACATCTTTGTTAAGATAATTTCATTTTATGTATTTTATAAATACCTATCTATATATTTCTATGGGGGGGGGGAAGAAAATTTAATTATATAACAAAATTTTGATTATTTTTCATTTGAGATTTTAATGCCCAGTTGCACCAACATATCTCAAGTCTCAAGATCGTCTTACATCTTACATTTGAACTTAGAGTGTTGCACCAACATTTAATACGAACTTAAGTCCTGATTTTGAGCTTACATCTCAGTAGTCAAATTTGGCGACTTAAGTCCCTCTCAGCCTGAATTCGTAACCTAAAAAGGAGAATTGTGACATTTTATCTATTCAACTATCTATATAATCCCTTAGAATATATATATTTTTTTTTTAATTAATCAATCTTATTGTTATTATTTAAAAAAAAAAATTATATTTTCATACTGCCTGTCAAGAATTTTTAAAAAATTTACCAGGTATATTTATATTATATATAAAAAATTCGAAATAAAATTTGTTGAAGCATAGACGGTGTGTAAAAGTTTAAACTGTTTTTAATCGCTATAAATTGGTATTTGCTTCAAGATATTAATAGAAAACGTGAATATTGGTGTGGATGGAGCTGATCGGAGGTGAAGATTTTGATGTTTGCATAATGTTATAATTGACAGAGAAGGTTTTGAACATAACCTCGAATTTTCAAAATATATCTGTCAAAATTCACTATGATTTTAAATAAATATATTAAATATATTTTTACTGTTAAATTTATTTATATTAAATTAAATTAAAATATTAGCCTAAATTAAATTATTAATAAATTTGTTTATTAATTAAATAAACCCATTATTAAAAATATAATATATTATATTAAATATTTTAAATAGATATTAAAAATAATAGATTTAAAAGTTGATTGAATTGAAGTGGCAGAAAAACGTCAAACAAAAAGTAAGTAAATTTATTTATTTTAAATTAAAAAAAAAAATACTGTAGATTAACTTACAATTTGTTTGTGTTTTTTTTTGTACCATTTCATTCAATAGTTTGTCTAGAAAAATATATTATGAAAATTTTTCTCTTTTTTTATTTCCCAATGAGGGAGGAACTAGAAATACTTCACTTATTAAAATTTGTTAATATTTTTTTGTTGACAGAATTTGATAAAACAGATTAAGCTGATTATTTATTTATTTATTTTTATTTTGGTCAGATTTTGGTTAGCAAATATGTTTTTTGTTGTCCTGCAGTGCCGCCTAGTGGCTAATTTGTAACAAAAATGCGAGGTTGCCAGATGTTGTTTTTTCTTAAAGGCAGCTTGTGTAAGATCATTTGAAGATTCATTGGTGCAACGTTTTAAATCTCAAGCTGAGACTTGAGTTCAAGACGGACTTGACCAAGTCAAGATCTGAGACTAGTTGGTGCAACTGGGCATAAATTATTAATTGGCTTAAATTTCATAAGCAGAGATGATTTCTAACGCCCAATCAAAACACACGGAGCAACTCAAAAACATCTCATTGCAGACGCAAATCGCCAACGAGTTTGTTTTGAGTTTGATTTGAAAGGAACACTTCAGCAACTCATTGCAACGCGAGTTGCATGCAACTGAACACTATCGACCAGAAAGCGAATTTTTTTTTTTAATTTACGTAGCAGCCTAAATTCATTTTTGGTATGTGTGTGCTATTTATTAAATTATAAAATATAAAAGGTTAGTTTTAAAATCCAGAAACAAAAGTTCCTTAAAAGAAAATCTTCATGACGATAAGAGGGTTATTAGCCAAAAAAAAAAACTATAACAGTTACAGTATGCTAATTTCGAACAAAAAAAAAAAAATGAAAACATAAAGAGTTGCCAATTGTCTTAATTGACATAAAGTAAAAATATCAAGATAATTAAGTTGAAAATAGAAACAAAAAAGGAGAGAGAGAGAGAGAGAGAGAGAGCAAAAGCTATGCCAGAGAGAGATGACGTAGCCAGGCTAATAATCACAAGTTGCTTCTCATTTAAAGGCACACCAGGTGCAAGAGGCAAAGGCAAAGGCAAAGTGCACAAGGTGTGCACAGTGCAACTTGCCAGCTGTCTGAACGGCCCAGATTGAATGGAAACAGACAAACAAACAGGTGGGGGGGGGAATAATAATAAGAAGAAAAAAAAAAACGTCCGGAAACTCTCTATAAGGCACGTGTCTGTCTGTGACAGGAAGAGAAACAAACAATACGTGAGTGGTGTCATCTATCAGAAGAAAAGAAATTAAATTAATAGGTCACATAATCAATTAAAAAGTAACAAATTTGCGATTTTTTTTTTATAGAAACTCCGCATCTCTTGAGCTATTAAAGATAAGCGTTAAAAAACATATTATTCCCTTTCCTGCCTGAATAAAATCAAGATTTTTGGTTAAATTAATATGCGGAGGCAGTTAAGTTAATTAACATTAAAATAATTTAATGTACATTTCGATGTTAAAACATCATCATCAGAACCTTATTTGTTTTAATATCGAAGTGTGCCCTCGGGTTTGGTGTAGTGGCTAGCGTGCTGGCCTTCTATACCTGTGAAAAGGATCGCAAAAATACAGGATTGCTAATTTATTTATTTATTTATTTATTTATTTATTTATTTATACTCAAATTACAGGAGTTATCCCATTTAACATTTGAGAAGAACAATTAACATTGAAATTAGAAAGACAAAATTCAATAAAATTCTGAGAGGAGTTTATAAAATACAAAACATAAAATACTCGTACAAAACAAATAAAATACATTAGAGGACCAATCATAGGGAAACCAGTAGCCTTATAAAATCGTTTTTTCCAATCTAATCATTTGAAAGAAAAAAAAATCGATCCAAATCCTTAAATCCACACCCTTACGATTTGGATCGCGATTCAAATCAAAATCCGAAAATTCAGGATTTGGATCTTCGGATTTAAATCCAAAAGAATCGCGATCCTGCCCATTGGCTACCATTCCAATTGAAATGGTCTAAATGGCCTTCGAGGCCTAAAAAGACCTTATTTATTTGAGAGATTTAATTATCGCATTTATTATAATTTGATTTTTAAAAATCAGAGATATAATTCAATGCTTTCCAATGGGAGATAGGAGATTGGGGACCTTGGTCTCTTCATAACATCCTCTATAAGGATACAAAATTTCATCTCGTAATTTTAAAGGGAATGTTGGTCAAACAGAGCATGCCAGACGAAGATAACGATTTTTATGTCTTTAGTTTTAAGGAGTTTAAGAAGTCAAAGTGTCTTTTTTTCAAATGTCACAATCATTTGTCATAATGATAATTTCCATTCATGACACATACTCTAGTCTACCTACTCTTCCTCTCTAATCTTTGATAATTTACATAAAAGAATATTCGTTAATTGATTTAAAGATTAAAATCGATAAGCAGAAGTGGTACAGGTAGTCTATTTGGACGGACTCGAGAGAGGGAAATATAAACTCAGAGTGTGGGTTAAGGTCAAATGTCACCCATCTGAATCAGAAGCATTTCATCACCTCGCTAACTAAAACAAGAAGAATAATTGACATTGATTAACTTAATCATTTTAAATAAGTAGAAAAGAAAAAAAAATCAGATTTTTGCTACGTCTTAAGAAAAATAAAATAAGAAAATGATTCAATGATAAACGATCGTTTATATTGAAAAATCTGGTGTGTCCGATCGCACAGCATACAACTTTCTCTTACCTTAAGTAAAAGAAAGTTGTCTTCTGTGTTTGTAACATCAGATTTGTTAGATTCCGACAGTACATTACTATAAATTCACTCTTTTTGATCTATATTTATATATTCCTTCTGTTTCTAATTGACGCTATCAGGACTCGTTCGTTATCTAGGAACTGACGAACAGAAACCATTCAAGCAACTTTCATCATCGCTATAATATTCGCCTTATTTTTAGTATTTAAATCAGAGCGCTTTAGAAAAAAAGGACTTGGCAATCACTTTTGAAATGAAATTTTATATACATAAAGAGGACCTTCTCGGGATTACAGGAAAATTATTTTCATCCCGAAATTCCTGTAACTTTTTGAGTTATTAATTCCTAAAGTTACGATTTCTCCCTTAGGAAATATATAGAGAAATATTTATGTTTTCTTTTCATTTGTGTATTCCATGAATGTAAACAAATCCTCAAGCAGGCACTGGATTGGAATGGAATAATAATAATTTCTTTTGCCCTCGGGGCTTGGTGTAGGGGTTAGAGTGCTAACCTCGTATACCGAACGTCGCGGGTTCGGACCCCAGGCAGTCCGATGATTTTATTTAAGGCATTTGGATACCAAATGGCTTAAATAAGAATGCCTGGACCCCAAATAATATATATTCATAACGGTTATCGTCAAAGTCTTAAATTCGGCCTAAGTTGCCGAAAAGACTGTATGAATGTGTGTGTGAGTGTGAGTGTGAATAAGAAAAAAGTGTGAATGTTTAAAAAAAAAATAATAATAATAATAATTTCTTTTGATAATTAAGAAGAAAAGGTCCCAATGGCGGTAAGCCAAATGGGCAGAATAAAAAAAAAAATCAAAAGAAGAAAAGGCGAGGGTCCGCCGCAGGCGGGCCCGAGCCAGCTGAGGGGGGGTCCAGGGGGCGGCGCGGCCATATTGTAATATTTCTCCAATCTCAAATCAGAAAGACTGAATAGCAGCAATAAATGCAAAGTGGTTGAGTTGTCCGTCCTCTTTAAAATGCTTTTTAAAATAAATCCCCTCCGCCCCTCCCCCGCATTTGGTCTCACACCTGGCCAGACAGACACAGATCCCCCACAAAAGAAATCGCCGACCTTGGGCTCTCGAAATAAAAAAATCCATTTTACCATTTATATATCGCTCTTATTATTTTATCCGATAAAACTTTGCGTTTATCGTTTTTTACTTTTAATGAATCGATTCAAGTTGATTTAATTAAAAATGTTTTCGCTATCGACAACGCGTTTGACTCTTTTCCGCATTATCATTAAATAGATGAAAATATTATTATCATAATCATGGGCGTACCCAGCGAGGGGCAGAGGGGGCAGCTGCCCCCCCCCCTAGAAGCAAGAAAAAAACTAAATGCTTATAAAGTGATGAAACGAAACAAAATTAGGGAGGGCGATGGCGACGGGGACTCGTTAGGACTCGAGGTTTTAATTCGAAGGCTTTTCTCCTTTACATAATAAAAAAAGCTATGTCACATTCTGGAAGGCCATGATCTGCCCCCCCTGGACGACCATGTTCTGCCCCACTCTAGATTTGATCCTGGGTACGCCCTTGATGATAATTCGCCAGGTATGGATGAACAAAATCTGAGGATGGTCATTATTAACAAGGCAATAATAAATCAGCTTATTTTTGTGAATTTATTGGTCGACTTAGCGCTATCAAGTTTTGTTATACAAGAACATCTCCAGGGTTTCAATTGAAGAGAATTCATATATGTAATGCGCAAAGCGAAAAGGGACCTCTTGTCGGCGAAGTAAAATTATGGGTATTGGAGATTTTCATAAGGAGAGATAGAACCCAATGCCTTCGAATGGGTATGGAAATTTTTAAGCCTTTCCCATTTGGGAATTTGGGGATTATTCCAGCACTTCACTGCACCGAAATTTTAAAAGGAGAAGTTGAACAAACAATGAGACAGACCGACGGGCACTCCCTATATACAGATTTCACACACTGGGACACAAGGGGATCAGAGTGTTTCTCGGGTAATCTGGTGTGACTCGTCCACAGCACACTATTTTTTTTTAATTTCGGTACATTTAAAAGCGCATTCTGTACTTGTTTGCCAGAATATAAATACACATCAAATTTTTAAGTATTAATTTTAAAAATTTTACATTATAAATAAATTTTTTTGCAAAAAGGATTTTTCGAATCTCGGGGGGGAACCCCTTTACCCCCCCCTTGTATCCGCCCTCTGGGACATAATATTTCGTTGCGTTCTTGGAAGTCAAATCATAATTTTTTGATTAAATATTTCATAGTTTCTTCAAATCGTAGTTACATGTTATAATGATGGGCTAATGTTATAAAAAAATTAATAAATACGTTTAGCAACTTTACATCTAGGTCTATTTAGCAAACTATAGACTTACAATAAATGGAGGCTCAATGAGATGAAGTACTCTATGTATGGAGATGACGATGTATGTTGCTCTTACCTGCAACAAACAGAAAAGATTTTGTTTAAAATTCAACTCCTACTGGTGGTATTCAAAGCAAACAATCAATTGGCACACAAGGACTATTAATTAAACAATAGGCACTCAATAAAACAATAATGTAAACAATCTGGTGTGACTGTCGCAGGGCATACAAATCGAAAGTTGTGTTCTGTGCTTGTCATACCAGATTTTCTGTGTCGAGATATATTGGAATTCAAGATGTATTAAGGTTGTTCGGACAGTACCCCGTAAGTCATAATAGAATCTAAATTTTTTTTTAAATAAAATTAAAAATTTGAATGCCAAAATTCCTTATTATAATTTAGTCGTGACCTATCATAGTTTATAATTGTATTAAGTTAATAATTTAATTACCAAAAATAATAAATGAATGTCTTTTGGCTTGAGCAGTTTTTCACGTAATATAGATCTGGCAACATTGCATTCACCAACTGTTTATTTTAAATCTTAAACGCCTTCAATTTTATTTTATTTAATATATTACAATGATTAATGCAAATCAGTTTAAACACAATGGACGATTTGCGAGAAAAAATATCGTAAAATGGAAAAAAAATGTAACTGACAGCTAGAAAAGAGTATTATTTTATGCGACGTTGCCAGGCTGGTCTGACTCTCGAGACTTCCTTATTTTTAAATATTGGCGACTGTCATTTTGGAGAATTTTTTGACTTTCTTGTTAAAATATCTTTAAAAGCGGACGGCAGAAACTCTTGATTTTATTTTAAACGTATTCCTCGGAAGTGAATTGATAAAATGTAAGTTTTTTGTTTTTGTATCTATTGCAGAGGTGGCTATATAATTCGATATGTGTGCGTTTCGTCGATATTCCCCATAGGCTACATGTTAAATTTCAATTTTTTAAAAATTAATTACACGATAACCCTGGGTCAGATCTGCTTCAAAATTTTATTTTAAACGTATGTGATAGTGATTAATAACATATTAAAAAATTAGCTTTTAATCTAATAAAGTGCTTTAATGTCCGAACAACCTTAATTCTTCAATAAAAATTTTATTCTTGGGGTAAAGTTTTTTTTTTTTCTTGGGTTGGCGTAGTTGGTAGCGCGCCTGATTTGTATGTCAAGGGTCGAGGGTTCGGATCCCAGGCAGTCCGATGATTTTATTTAAGCCATTTGGATACCATATGGCAGCCGG
Source organism: Euborellia annulipes (assembly GCA_023213315.1). NCBI lineage: Eukaryota > Metazoa > Arthropoda > Insecta > Dermaptera > Anisolabididae > Euborellia > Euborellia annulipes. Next base: position 33,716 of record JAKCPI010023325.1, on the reverse strand, counting down.
ACCCCATATATGTATATTAATCTCTATAACGGATATCCTAAAAGTCTTATATGGTCTGAGTTGCCGAAAAGAATGTGTGTGTGGATGGGAAAAAGTTTTTTTTTAATAAAAATAAGTTAAATGACAAATTTTTCTTCACATGTTGCAACAGCAGCATTTATAAATCTTCTTCGCCGAAAGAGAATGAACATTACTTTCCAAAAGAATGAACATTACTATTCTATTATTAAAATTCAATTAAATGAACAAATGCGCTAATCTTAATTAAAAAAATAAAGAAAAAAAAAAAAGAAACATGTCTTGAGAGAGAAAAAAACCTTTTAGACTCTGATTAGATGACGTTGCATGGATTTAGAGATAAGTGGATAAAATTTATCACTAGATCAATCAATTGTTTATTTCATTATATATCCTGGATTAGTGAGAATTCAAGGTTCAGTGAACGATAAATAATTTATAGACTAATTTGCCAAAAAAAAAACAATAATATTCTATATATGGACCCTGTTATGCATTAGTGTGTCAAGCGCCAAAAAATTAAAAATTGTGTGCGTCTCGGGGTGCTAATTTTGGGACTTTGCGGCCACAATTTTGAAGCTATCGACCTTAAATTTTTTTAAAATTAAAGCTATTTAAAATATCTCCAACCTATAGAAGCCCTTTTTTTGATTTTCGAAAAAATAATTTTTTTTTTAGATTAATCTCATTAAACAAATGATATTTAAAAAAAAGAGCTCTATAAGTTGTAGATAATTAAATTAGTAATCATTGTGTTAAAAATAAAATAAAAAAGATTTTTAAAAAATGCTTTTATTTAAATTGAACTAAAAAGAGAGAAATAAGAAAGAAATAATTTAATTGTTCTTGTTAAAATTTTTTAATATTTATGACTTAAAATAAAAGCGTGGGGCGCTTCGAAGTAATTCCGAGGCTCGTGCCCCACGCTTTTATTTTAAGTCATAAATATTAAAAAATTTTAACAAGAACAATTAAATTATTTCTTTCTTATTTCTCTCTTTTTAGTTCAATTTAAATAAAAGCATTTTTTTAAAAATCTTTTTTTTATTTTATTTTTATTTTAAGCTTTTTAGTCTTTTAGTCTTATCAAAAATCATCAATATGATAAAGTATCACATTAGTTTGGCCTGTATTGATTTGGTTCAATTGAAAAATTATTCATTATCATAAAAAAATGACTCGTAAATATCAAAAAACTATAGTTATTAGGGCCTTATTTGCGTGAGGTTTCAAATAAAGTACCACATTAGTTTGGTCTATTTTGATCAAAACCACCATATAGTGGCGTCATCAAAAATGACTCTTAAGTATTACATTTCACACCTCTAGCCCATCGGGAAGTCTTTTGAAATTACATTAATTCGCGAAGGGTTTCAAATAAAGTACCACATTAGTTTGGTCCATTTTGGTAAAACCAAACTCACAATTTGCGTCATCAAAAATGACTCTTAAATATCAAATTTCACACCTCTAGCTCATCGGCAAGTGTCGTTAACAAAGCCATAAAGTTGGTGACCTTGAAAGAGTAAGTTAAATAAAGGCATTTAAAAAATAATAAATTTTTTGCCTTTAATTAATTAGCTGGAAAGTCTAGAATGAAATGGAATTTATCCCATGTATTCCTATGGAAAAAAACTAACGCCATCTCTTGCCGCCTAGAGGAACTCGGTAGTCAAAAGCTTTCTAACGACTTTTCGAGACGCGCACCTTAAGCGGGGAATATTGTTTCAAATACTATTTTTTATGAAATATGTCCTAAAAAAATTTATATTTAATGTTACTTGCACAATTAACAAAAAAAATTATATTTAATCTAATCAAAACAAAAAACTTTAATGTTAATTTTCTCAAAACTCGGTAGGTGGCGCTTGACACACTAATGCGTAACAGGGTCCATATATATATATAGTCGCAAAGCCCGCCTTCAGCTCTCTAGATATCATTTATTTAGATTAGGGTCCGATCGAAACAAGATTTTCAGCCGAAACCAAAACTTCGATCGGTTCCTAATTTAAATACACCACACAAGGGGCACTAATAAAAAAATTCTTTTTTTTTATGTCAAAATCAAAAATTTAATTAAATTTTTCTCAAAGTGCACTCCATTTTATAAATAACACATGGCAACAAAAAGGAACTTTTTTTTTTTGTTGACTGAGAATTTGAAGCTATTTCTGGGTATTTGGGTAGCGCTGATTTCAAAAATGCCATCAGTTTTGCCCCATCACGTCAGATTTTAGAGCTCAAGTACACTCACTGGTCGAAAACTTCTTTTTCTTTTACAAGTATAAAGAAAGATGTCAGATTCTAGAAATATTTTTTTTATAATATTTAATAAAGTTAGTGCCAATGACCAGGTGTTCAGAGAGGATACATAAACTTTTGGTAAATAGGGTTCGCTTTTCAATTCATTTGAAGTCCATTTTTTTCGACCAGTGAGTGTACTTGTGTTTTTTCTTTGATGACGTTTTTGTTCATAATTTCGTTAATAATCAACAGATTTTTACGAATGAATGATTTTTAGAAAGCCAAAGAACTATAGAATATCGTAAATATATGTTTTTTTCATTCAGGGATATCTAAAATTGTATAAAGGGTGACCAAAGCAAAAAGAAAACTGAAAAAATTCGATTTTTCTAAACTTTAAGCCGTTTGCGGCACGTCTAAATGACCTCCGATTGGGCTGAAACTTAAAGTTTATATGTATTATAACTATCTGCATATTTTTAAAGGGTGCCGCCTTAAAAAAATCCAGGGAATATAAAATTAGAGTCGCTTTAGAGCACATTTTCTATTAAAATTTTATTTTCTCTTTAGCTCTAAAATCTGACGTGATGGGGCAAAACTGATGGCATTTTTGGAATCAGCGCTACCCAAATACCCAGAAATAGCTTCAAATTCTCAGTCAACAAAATCACTGTTGCCCTGTGTAATTATTGTTTAAAAGTTAAAACATAAAATAATACGATCATATAGAAACATAAAACATTCCAAAGATCGCCAGTTCGCATCCCGTCCTAAACGAGAAATTTATAAATTGGATACTAATCAATTAAAATAAATAGAGACGAGATCTAAATAACCTCAGATGCTGAAACAGACAATTAAACAAACTAAAAAAAAAAAAAAAAAAAACCCTAAAGATATGCAACCATTATTAAGCATTAATTCTCATTTGGTTGCCTACCTTATAGGCATTTTATATTTTCACCAAAAGTTCTCTTAAGGTTGTTCGGACATTAAAGCACTTTATTAGATTAAAAGCTAATTTTTTAATATGTTATTAATCACTATCACATACGTTTAAAATAAAATTTTGAAGCAGATCTGACCCAGGGTTATCGTGTAATTAATTATTAAAAAATTGAAATTTAACATGTATTCTATGGGGAATAACGACGAAACGCACACATATCGAATTATATAGCCACCTCTGCAATAGATACAAAAACAAAAAACTTACATTTTATCAATTCACTTCCGAGGAATACGTTAAACATAAAATCAAGAGTTTCTGCCCAAGGCTTTTAAAGATATTTTAACAAGAAAGTCAAAAAATTCTCCAAAATGACAGTCGCCAATATTTAAAAATAAGGAAGTCTCGAGAGTCAGACCAGCCTGGCAACGTCGCATAAAATAATTCTCTTTTCTAGCTGTCAGTTACATTTTTTTTTCCATTTTACGATATTTTTTCTCGCAAATCGTCCATTGTGTTTAAACTGATTTGCATTAATCATTGTAATATATTAAATAAAATAAAATTGAAGGCGTTTAAGATTTAAAATAGATAGCTGATGAATGCAATGTTGCCAGTTCTATATTACGTGAAAAACTGCTCAAGTCAAAAGTCATTCATTTATTATTTTTGGTAATTAAATTATTAACTTAATACAATTATAAACTTTGATAGGTCACGACTAAATTATAATAAGGAATTTTGGCATTCAAATTTTTAATTTTATTTAAAAAAAAAAATTTAGATTCTATTATGACTTACGAGGTACTGTCCGAACAACCTTAAAATAGAAATATACTCAATTTTAGGACCAAGATTATCAAGAATGAATTAACGGCAAACGAATCCGATGCAGATATGTATCGGCGAAATAATGAGGAAGGGGCTAGCTTTGTTTTAATAGTTATTTATTTAATTTAAATAGAATAAAGGCATATGTTAAGAAAAAAAAAAAAAAAAAAGAGGGAGGATTCTCTATGACAGGATGAGTCAATTGTGACATTGATTGGCGCAATCTCAGGGGGAGGGCGCACCAGCTGGCTGCTTTGCGTTGAGATTAAATTGAATCGTTTATCATTTTGAATGGAAAATTCTAGAACATATTATATGCTACTACTGTGCAGTGCATACTTGGATCCACGGAGGTGATAATCAGATTAAAATGACAGAGAAAGAAACTTTCATTCATTCAATAAATGTATTGTTTTTTTTTTTTTTTTACTTTCTCTTACCTCTATATACATATGTTAAGATAAGTCGAAAATTCGATGATCTCCGAATCAAAAGAAAAAAGCAAACTTGTGGGCCCGGCAGGAATGAAGTTCCTCACGCCTTTTCTTCAACTCAGAATATAATAAAGATTGAAGGAAATAAAGAGAAGGAGAAGATGGGCGTGGACTCGCCAAAGCTTCGGCTAATCTCGCCTTCGTTCGGGCGCTGGGGTTTTTTTTTTTTTTTTTTTTGTTAGGAACGCATTTTTGTTACGTTACATTTTCTCCCAATTCACTCTGCGTAAAAGAACTTCGTTCCAAAAAGTGATTTTCGCGACATGGTCAGTCTGTGGGTGAATTCAAATGTGCCGTACTGTCTGTCGCAAGTAAATGAATGTGGACACAAAAAATCTGATGTGACAAGCACAGAACACAACTTACGATTACCAAAGGTAAGAGAAAGTTGTGTGCTGTACGACCAGTCACAACAGATTTTTTTTAGTATTTTTCGATTTTCTCAAAATCCACTCCAACGATTTTGATTAAAATTCAAAAATCAATTATTTTTTAGATGCTCTTTAAAAAGTATATTATCATTTTGACCTTAACTCTTTTTTTTAACACTTTCCCACACTTGTATTCACATATACACACAACTTAGGCCATTTAAGACTTTAAACGATACTCGGTATGTTAAATATATCTACTGGGTCCAGGTATTCATATTTAACCCATTTGACACCGCTACACCAAGCCCCGAGGGCCACGCAACTCTTGTACTTGATAGGAAAGATAGAAGCTATGATAACACAATATAAATATTTTCCCATGATTATAAATTTTACATCTTGAATTCTAATATATCGGCAGAAACTAAACATATTGCGAGACAAAAATTTGGTGGGACAAGCACAGAACACAAAAGGTAAGAGAAAGTTGTGTGCTGTGTGACCAGTCACACCAGGTTTTTTAACATATGACTAACTCTTTTCTTCAGAATTCAACAATGCTATGTCCGTGATGGATACAGATAATATCTCGATATAATCCCAGGACCCTTTTCAAATCTAGAGGTAGAATCATCCCTCAACTGGACACCCCTCTTTGGAATTAGTCAATAATGTTCATCTGTTTCGGACCAATGAAGATGCACTTGGATGGCATAACATCAGGGGGGGAGTTCAGTAGGCCATTTCTCCGACCCGTACATTAATTTTTATCTATTTGAGTGTGAATCGAAATCATGAGCACAAACTGAGCAGTTAATTAAATTAAGAAGTCAAGTGACCGATAGAGAGAGAGAAAGAAGTGGTAGGCCCACCTGAGTGAATTTTAATTTCATTATTTTTTAATTTAAATAAAATAGGCTAACAGAAGGTTGCAAGAACATTTTTTTTATAATCTTTTCACTGAAGTTACACAAAAGATGGAAATGCTATACTTTAAACTATAAAGTTGTTTAAATTTTCGTAGTGAATTAATTTAGTGTTTATATATCACCAAGAGAGACTGATTAACATAAAAAAATGCATTCATTTAACTGTGATTTCTTTAAATCTCAATATGTATCAAGCGGTATTATTAATTATTATAGACATTTATCAGACTAAGTGAGGAAGTGAGGTTATGTTATATATTATAAAAATATTTGAAAGTGAAATTAGGATCAAATTGTGTGAAATGTTTGGGATTATAAATGATACAATGCACCCTTGTGGACAACTGGCCAACTATAACATAACCTCACATCATTGCTTATTTCATTACAAAGCTAATACTTGCTAATTACAATGCAATAAAATTAATTAATAAAGCTGATTTTTCTTTATTTTATTCAAAACCTCAGCGATGTTTTTCGACCATCTATGGTCCAGTTAAGCCATGAAGCTGGATGAATAGACCGAAATATCACTGTGGGTTTGAAAAAAATAAAGAAGCTGCTGATGCCTTTTATTCTATTTCTGAAATGATATAGCAAAGCAATTGTTAAAGCTCCATAACAATTGAGCATGCTGATTCTAGAGGATCAGTAATTGATTAGCCCTCGGGGCATGGCGTAGAGGTTAGCGTGCTAACCTCGTATACCAAACGTCGCGGGTTCGGACCCCAGGCAGTCCGATGATTTTATTTAAGCCAATTGGATACCAAATGGCTTAAATAAGAATGCCTGGACCCCTATATGTATATTTATCAATAACGGTTATCGTCTAAAGTCTTAAATGGCCTGAGTTGCCGAAAAGACTGTGTGAATGTGTGTGTGAGTGTTGAGTGTGAATGAGAAAAAAGTGTGAATGTTTTTTTAAAAAAAAAAAAAAAAAAAAAAAGTAATTGATTAAAAATTCATTCTTTACCTGCCAAAACACAATAGATAAAAAATTATTACAATGGTTATTTTTTACTTTTTTTTTTTAAAGATGTAAGAGAAAGTAATAAGATATGGATATCTACAAATTTTATTTAATCTAATCTATTTTTACTGCTAATTTTGTTATTTTTGTAATGGTTAATTCCAGGAGGAGTGGCTGAATATATAGAGTAGTGAGGGTATCCGGCAGCCAGAAAAACAATAAAGAAAATTAAATTTGTCTTTATTTATTTCATATACTTTTGTCTAGTTTCGGCCGATATTCCGGCCTTCATCAGGACAAATGTTATTTGCCTCGAGCTTATACATGCCTTTCTCCTGACAATGTGTTTGAGTGAACATTCGTCGGATGGCATGACTTTGGTTCAATAGTTCACTATTGAACCAGAAGTCATGCCATCCGACGTGTTCACTCAACCTTGTCAGATTCCAAGGGCATGTATACTCGAGCATCTTTGTCCGAGAAGCGGCTAGCAGTATATGAAATAAATAAGACAAATTTTTTTCTTTATTGTTTTTCTGCTGCCTATACCCTCACCACACTTGTTATTTTTGATTATGCTAGATTGTAGAGGTCACGGCCACTTTAATAATATTTAATTATGTCAATGCTAATTGTATACTTCATTTTTATCTTCCTTATTGTTGTTGAAAATTTTATTAATAAATAATTATATAAACAAGATTGGTTCTCGTGCAACTGGTTAATAATTAACATAATTATTAATATAAATAAAGAGAACATCACATAGATGAACGACATTTATTTATAAATTTAATTATCAAATGTTATTTTCTATTTTTTTTGACCGATTTTTTTAAATTTTTTAGGGATATAAAAATCTGTCGTAGCCCTTCAGGTGATGATGGTCAAATAAATAAGTCGTGGATTGGAATTTTACTCCACCTTCTGAAATTCAGCCACATCCCACATCCGAGAAATTTATTTTAATCCTAGATTAGTCATGAATCAAACTCGCCCACCGGCAGACCATATTTCAGGTAAAAGAAAAATAATTCTATTATTTAAAAGATAAAAAATAAATCTGAAAAAAAGGAGCAAAATATTATTTAAATTGGATAGAGTGTTTGGCTTTCATTCAAATTGACATAACATTTTAAAATAACTTGGTTAAAAAAAAAAAAGAGAAATGTAAAAATATTTCATTTCATAGATGGATGGAGGCACGTATAGGGCCGTGTATGTTCTTCATTATTTTTTGATATCATCTGTCATTGCTGTATGAATCTCCGGAAATTAATTCATGAAAGAATTCGTAGAATAATATTCATCTTCAAAAAAAAAAAAAAAAAAACTCAATCAGCATCTACTAATAGACCACTCATGTGCCAAATAATAATGACGTATTAATAATTAGAGTTGTTATAATTCATACGCTATTTTATTATTCTTTCATTTCTTTAGATAATTTGAAATTCATACATTTTTTGGCTATTTTCCATATAAAGATGTTCTTTTATTGAGATTCAAGCTGTTTACTGCGGTGTGATGACGTCAATAGTATTGTCATTTTAATCGGGATCGATTTAAGCAAAAATAAAGATAATAGTAGGAAAGATAGAATAAAAGGCACATCGGCTATGTTTTTTTTTCTCTTTATTTCATTCAAACCCTCAGCGACGTTTCGGGCGTTTATGCGACCATCTTCATGGCTATTGGCTGGGTGCGAAGTAGGTGGTGGGGGAACCACGAATCACTCGCAGCGCGCACAAGTGGCCAAACAAGGAACTTTCAGAGGACCAACTGTCACTAATTACTATTGAAATTTACGTAGTATTACGCATTATTAAGCAAAAATAATCAAATATGTGTCATGAAACCTGCTGCGTGGTTAACTACAAAAACAGTGATCACAAATTCTATAAATATCCAGAAGTAAGTTGGAAACGAGAACAACGAATGAAATGGATAATTGCTGTCAAGAGAAAAAAGTAAGCTAACCTATAAACCAACATTTTTTTTCTAATATTATTTTGTATGTGTAGGAAGTAGCAGGTAATTTACTTTTTGTTTTATTTTATTCGATAAAATTTGTTTATTTATTTACTTAGGTTGAAATAGACGTTCCTAGAGAGGGGACACACTTAATATCAAGTGGTTGTTAAGGGTGTTTTTTTTTAGAGGATTGGGATTTATTGGAAAGATAATTTGATGCCAATTAATTTTTGAATGACGTTGATTGCAATTATATAATTAATCCATAAAAAATTGCTTCAGCCGGGATTCGAACCTGGGCTCTTTATATTTCAACTCGTTAACTATTATGCAAACAGACTTTTATTTTTCCAAAGTGAAATTGAACTATTTTCTTCTAAAGAGTAGTCTCTTATAAAAATTAATGGTCTCAGTAGTGTAATTGTTTCGAGGCCAAATCCAAAGATCCCTGGTTCGATTCCTGGTTGAAGCAATTTTTTTTTAATTTATAATAATTCATGATTGCGGCTGGCGAGTAGATGGCGCAATCTCGATTCCCAATTTTCACACTCTTTTCGCAGCAATTGCGGCCGTATTTCGCTCAATCGTCTCTGGTTTATCGGCGTAGACAAGTGACTTGACATGTGGTGTGAGATCACACGAGAAGACCGCAAAAGAATCAGTATTTTGATAAAAACTCAACGATTTAGAAGCGTTTATTCTGGAGTCAGTCTATTCATTATGAAATGGCAAACCAAACTAAACACAAAGCAACTATCAAATCGGTTGTCAAACAGAACAGTGTTGCCGCCTCAAAGATGTAAACACCGTTTATAAACATAGTATCAAGACATAAAGAAAATCCTAGAAATCCTGAAATATTCTATCAAAAACATCTTATGATTGAAGCCTATGTTGTTTTGATACTATGTTTATACAATCAGTTGATATTACGTTCGCGAAGATGATCGAAACGTGCCTGTGGCTTTGCTGCTGTGCTTTTTATTTTATCCTACTACATGACGATTCAGCTATTCGCCTCGATAAAATTCTGCCGCCCCGCCATCTTGGCGCCCGTGGATTTCCTCAATTCATCAGTCGAAATTTTTATAAGCCATCCAAAGGGGGATGAACGAGAAAAATACTGTAGATACATCCACCGAAGATTTGTTTTTGTAAAAAGAGGCACAGAGGCCTTTTTTCTATTCAACATTTAAAGTCTAATGCCGGGTTGCAAGAAAACAGTTCTGTAAATATTTAAGACTGTTAGTAAACATCGCTTTGGACGTTAAAATTATAGGCTATTGCTAAAGGAACTTTAAAGGAACCGTTAACTATTCCCTACTGTTAAGATATATAGATAGATGCAAAACGATTGGGCCACCGAAAATGACAGCTTTCTCTGTAGTTGGCCATTTGACCGCAAGGGCGCATTGTCAAATTGTATAATTTATAATAGTACCAAAATTATAAAATAAATAAAAATAGTAATTATATTAGTATTGTTTACATTTTAATTGTTAATATTAGGTTACAAAACAAAAAAATGTTTAAATAGTTAAATATCGTAAAATAAAAATAATAAATTCGTTGGTAGCTCTGGCTGTCAGATGTTAAACTTGGAATATACTATAACCTCACTTTTTCTCTTCCTCAGATGAATATCTATAATACCTACGTTTCAGAAACTAAAGAAAACTCAATTAAATTAATGCATTTATATATTACCCCTCTCCAGTGAAAATATAGGCACTAAATTCTTTTTTATTTCAATGAAACAAATCAGGTTAGTGGACTACTTTATAGTTCTCGAATTTCAACCTATAGTTTATAGAGAGCTTTTACGAACCAATAACCTTTAAATACGTTCTTGCAAGCCAAAATTATTTAGCGGGAGGTTTAAACCAACAAAAGCGTTTAACGAACCGTTAAATATGTTCTTGCAACTAGTAGACTAAAAATAGGCATAGAAAAAAAGATTACATGAACTTATATTCTATTCATAAAAGAGTATATAGATTTTCGTAGGAAAAAAAAAAAACTCTTCAGGTGAGTTTTACCGTAAGCAGCAGTTGCTTGGCATCAATAAACCAAAAATAAATTTTAATCAATATCATTCATATGTAATGAAAAAGAATTTGGTTATTTTTAGAAAAAATAATTAAAAGTTGATTGGTTTGGGTCCTTATTTGGTGACCCAGTGACCTCGAACTCGACTTATCTAAAGTCAAACGTAGGGCGGCGCCTTTTTTTTTTTCTTCCCATTCATTCATTCTAAATAAAAAGACTTTCGTTTTTGTCTCTATTCCATTCTACAGTTGGAAAAGTAATAATCTGGTGCCTCTTTAGTTCAATCAACTCCTACTTCTTAATGATTAGCAGACAGCAGCCTCTCTTCAATGAGAAATAAAGTAAACAAAACAGAAAAAATCTGGTGTGCTGTGCTTGTCCCACCAGATTTTTTCGTCTCGACATATATTTAGTTTCCGACAGTGCAGTGCATTTGAAATCAAGATGTAATATTTATATTTTGTTACCATGGCAACCATTACTTTTATCTTTCCTATGAAGAACAAGAGTAGAGTGGTCTTCAGAAGATTTCAATGGCAAAATGAGAATATACATTTTAAAGAGCATCTAAAAAAGAATTGATTTTTGAATTTTAATCAAAATCTTTGGAGCGAATTTTGAGAAAATCAAAAAAAAAGTACATCAGTAAAGTACTAGTACTCTTTGGCCGGGAGTATGCTGATAGTTGCCTGCTGACAGGAGCAGTGTTGCCATTTCAGTTAAGAGGCGGGAAATTCAAAAAGTCGCGGACTTATTGACCTGCCCTCGTATTCATAAAAGCATTTTCAGAGGATAAATAATTTTGACATCGATATTATAAGATATATAACGAAATAATGGAATTAATCTAAAAATTAATTTTGGATCTATTACAAGGGTATAGTAAGGGTTAAAAGTAGGAACCGACCGAATATTCGGTTTCGGTTACGGTTTCGGCCAAAAAGTAGCCGAAACCTGAGTCTGTAAAGATGGGATGAGACTCGCATGCAAAAAAAAAAGGTCAAATGAATTACACCTGAGAGAGAAAAAAATTTAGTTAGGAAATTCAAGTTTCGGTTTCGGCTGAAAATCTTGTTTCGGTCGGACCCTAGTTAAAAGACCTGGATGATAGAGGATTTCGATTAATTTTTTTTTTTTTTTTTTTTTAGTTAATTTGATAGGACATCACTTTCAGAAATTCAATCATTGAATTGAGGTTAAGTGATTCTTTCTTTTGAAATTTAAAAGTAATTACTGTATAAATTTAGAAACATCCTGTGTGTCGTGTGTGTCTAGGGAATTAAAAAATAAAAATAAAGTGACGTAAGATTTTAATACAATTTCAAAGCTTTCAATGAATTAATTATGCAAATTAAAAAAAAAAAAAGATGTCAGTATCACTTTCCATCTGGAGATGGAAGGAACGATTTTTTATTAAAAACATGTAATAGTGCATCACAATTTCGACGTTGTTAATTTTAATATAGTATATGAGAACAGAACTAGTCAATTTCATTCTTCCTTTGTCCCCATGACCTCCCGTGATTGGAACAAGCTCCCTGCGTCTATCTTCCCCAAAACCTACAATCTTCAGACTTTCAAGTCTAACCACAACAGGCATCTTCTCAGTTCCCGCAGTTGAGTTTCCCCTTTATGCTTCTCCTTTTGTTTTTATTTTCTTCCTGGCTGCATGGGACTATTGGTCATTATAGGTCTTCGGACCTTATGCACCCATTCCCAAAAAAAAAAAAGTCTTTAACTCGAATGAAATTTGATTATTGGGAGCAATGAGAGAATTAAGTTGGAATAGTTTCGATCAATTGAACCAAATGGAATCCGATTGATAAGGAAATTGAAGAGAATTCGTTCCCAGCGCCATCAAAGAAGGTACAAACTGACCTTAGACCTGCATTCATTCATTCATTCATACGTCTTCTTTCATTATTATTTAAACAAAAAAAAAAGATCTCATTTTTTATTTAATCAAAGTAGAGTGACGTGAATAGGAATTACGAGCTACCAATAAATAGGATCAAGTCTAAATGCCGAAAAAGAAATAAGAAAACATTCTTGAATCCTGGTATTACGAGATTTATTTATTAATTGCCAGGTTATTTTGTCGACGTTTCGAAATCATCTTCAGTACTTTTGATTTATTATCGAACCTAGGATCTCCAGACTATCGGACCACGCCAGTGCCGATGAAGAGAGCAACGTGTTCTCAAAACGTCGACAAATATATAGGCCTTGACTTATCTATTTAATATTTCTAGAAATAGAGACTTTTTTTCAAGGCAACTTTAAATGAAAACAAAAGATAGAAACTATTTGTTTTTTTTTTTTTTTTTTTTTGTTTTTTAGAATCTAATCTGTGAATTTTTAATTATAGAATGCGTCTAAAAATATAAACGTTTCTTACGTAAACAAACATAACAAAATATTTTTATATGAGATGACAAAAACAAATTAGGTCGCGTTTATAACCAGAGAGAGAGAGAGAGAGAGAGAGAGAGAGATAAAGGAAAGGTTCGTTTAATAAATTTATTGTTAAAAAAGTAAAAATCTGGTGTGACTGGCGCACAGCACGCAACTTTCTCTTACCTTCGGTAATCGAAAGTTGTGTACTGTGCTTGTCTCACCAGATTTTTTTGTGTCGACATCTATTTAGTTTCCGACAATACGATACATTCGATTTTCAAGATGTAAAATTTATAAGTATGGCAAAATGTTTATATTTTGTTACCATGGCAACATTTCTTCTATCTTTTCTATGGAGTACAAGAGTAAAGTGGTCTTCAGAAGATTGCAATCACAAAATGAGAATATACATTTTAAAGAGCATCTAAAAAATAATTGATTTTTGAATTTTAATCAAAATCTTTGGAGCGAATTTCGAGAAAATCTAAAAAAACTGAAAAAGTGCATCAGTAAAGTACTAGTACTCTTAGGTCGATTTTGTTCAAAAGCTTCGTGTCACGTCCCATGGGGTGGTTAACTTAAATATAAAATTTCAAGCTCCTAGCTCTTTCGGTTATTGAGATATTTTGTTCACAGTCACACAGACAGACAGACAGGCAATTCAATTCAATTCAATTCAATTTAATTTATTGTCTGAATTCCAGATACATTATTTAATTACAATTTCACTTAATAAAACAAATTCACTTTTTTTCCCTCTCTATATATATTAACATATATATAGAGGTAAGAGAAAGTAAAAAAGCGGATCTGCATGAGACACGTTATTTCGGGTTGGCTTTGCTTGACGGCGAGCAACAAAAAATTATTTATCCTAAACTAACAAATTTTGAAAATTTTACAAATCTCTATCTCTTCTCTTCTCTATCTCTATCTCTATATTTTATATTTTATTTTATATATATATATATACTAGACGCAAAGCCCCGCCCTTCGGCGGGGCTTTCCTCTAGGTCGGGGCTGCGCCCCTGGACCCCCTTGCTCGCCTACTTATATACATACCGGTACATACATTTTCCCTTTTCATTTTTATATATAGAGATTATTTTAACGGTTAATTATTCATGAACTTAAGATTTTTTGTGAATCATATCCTTTCCGGGACTCTCCCGGTACACAGACAAAAAATTTACGCCGATATTTTACAATTCAAAATGTAAATAAATAAAAAATCGTAAACATGGGTAAATATTTATATTTTGTTACCATGGCAACCCTTTCTCCTAATTTTTATTTTTTACTTTCTCTTACCTATGTATATATGTAATATATATATAGAGAGAAAGTATTGGATTCATGTCAAAAATTCGATGTCGAGATTTTGATGGATCTTCACGTTTTGAGGTCCACTGAATCCAAAAAAGTGGTTTTCGCGACATGGTCTGTCTGTGGGTGGGTGGGTGGGTGTGTGGGTGTGTGGGTGTGTGGGTGGGTGGGTGGGTGTGTGTTCAATTTTAAGAATGAAGGAATTGAGCTACGAGGTTGAAATTTTATATTTAAGTTAAACACCCCCCGGGACCGGAAAAATAAGCTTTTAATCAAAATCGGCCAAAGAGTACTAGTACTTTACTGATGTACTTTTTCAGTTTTTTTCGATTTTCTCAAAATTTGCTCCAACGATTTTTTTTTTAATTCAAAAATCAATTATTTTTTAGATGCTCTTTAAAATGTATATTCTCATTTTGCGATTGAAATCTTCTGAAGACCACTTTACTCTTGTATTTCATAGGGAAGATAGGAGAAATGGTTGCCATGGTAACAAAATATATATATTTTCCCACGTTTATAAATTTTACATCTGAATTCAAATGTTCCGTACTGTCGGGAACTAAATATATGTCGACACAAAAAATCTGGTGTGACAAGCACAGTACACAACTTTCGATTACCGAAGGTAAGAGAAAGTTGTGTGCTGTGCGCCAGTCACACCAGATTTTTTTCTTATTTTAACGGTTAATTATTCATTAACTTATTGTTATTTGTGAAACAAAACCTGTCCGGGACTCTCACAAACATACACAAAAAATTTCATCAAAATCGGTTCAGTCGTTTAGGAGGAGTTCAGTCACATACACACGTACAGAAGAATTATATATATAAAGATAAAGATAATAAAGAGACATGTGACTAAGTGATGACAACGCGCAGCCTAAACTATAATAACTATAAGGCTGAAATTTGGCATGTAGAGTCCTTTTGTGTCCAAGGCGTCATTTAAGAAGCCATTTTTCGAAATTCCAATTTTAAGGGCACTAAATGAGGTATTTTTTTGTATTTTAAATAATTCTTAAACGAGATGAGATATTAATATGCTCTCTTCGCTAAAAATTTTTCTTAGATGAATATCTAAATTCGTTGTTTCAGGGTTTTTTGAAATTCGGCCTCTAAGTACCCTAAATTGTCATTTTTGTAAAAAAAATTCGGATTTTCCAACTTTTAACTGAAATGAGATTTTAATATGCTTTCTACGCTCAAAGTTTCCTTAAATGAACCTCTAAAAAGTAATTTCGGGGTTTTTTGAAATTCCGCCTCTAAGTACCCCAAATCGCCATTAAAAATTCGGTTTTTCCAACTTTTAACTGAAATGAGATTTCAATATGCTTTCTACGCTAAAAGCCCCCTCAAATGCCCCCCCCAGGCAAATGTCCCTGAATGTTATTGAATCTTTATTTCCATATTTCCTCTTCACCCTGTTTTTGTCTTCCATCGAAAATCAACCAACAAACTCTTGCATAATAGAAATGTTTATATTAGATGGATCGAAGAGAGGGACTCTGGGCAAGGGCGGATACAAGGGGGGGGTAAAGGGGGTAATTACCCCCCCCGAGATTCGAAAAAAATACCTTTTTTTCGCAAAAAAAATTATTTTTAATGTAAAATTTTTAAAATTAATACTTAAAAATTTGATGTGTATTTATATTCTAGCAAACAAGTACAGAATGCGCTTTTAAATTACCGAAATTAAAAAAAAATAGTGTGCTGTGCGACGAGTCACACCAGATTACCCCCCCCCCCCCCGAGAAACACCTCTGGATCCGCCCTTGACTCTGGGAGATACAATTAGACGAAGGTAACAACCAATAAATAGATTACGACTTCACTTGCTAGTTATTAATCAATGTCCAACTAATCGATGTTAGTGGAGAGGAGAACATAAAAGACAAAATAAAATTTACTGAATTATTAAAAAAAAATGAGGTCAGAATTTGTTGTGATTAAAAGAAAAGTATAAAAAATGTCAAAAAAATAATATACAAACTATGATATAAATCAATATGTCAAAAAAATGTTTATGTTTCTTAACATTCTTGGAGAATGTTTTTTTTTTTATTTATGTTTTTTTTACAAGTGGAAATCGGTGTTTATATTAGCAAAGACGATTTTTAAAATGTTAGATTTTTTTCTAATAATAAACGTCCAATTTCCTATCTCTAGTAATAATATAAATAAACGCCGTCCCCTGGCTGAGAGATTAGAAATTATACAAATCTGGTGTGACTAGTCGCACAGGACACAAATTTCTCTTATTTTCGGAAAATGAAAGTTGTGTTTTGTCACCCCCGGGATTTTTTGTGTCAACATCAGGGAGGTAGGGAGGGAAGCTTTGGAATAAAAGTTGTCGCCTAAATGACGTCACAGCCGCCATATTGAAAAGATGAAAACATTGAATTTCCCATTGAACGTAATGTTAATATATCATCAAATTTCGGGCCTTTTTTTTGGAAAATTATGTGAGCAAAAATTTTCTCATGAAGGAAAAACTCTTTAAAAATTATTTTATTTCAACCGCAGGTCGTTTTGATATGCATATATGTATAAAAAAAATTAAATGTTGCGGCAATCATTCTCTTCCTAATGCTGTTGATTAGTCAATTAAATAAAGAAATTATCATTAGTTTAATGGAAAAATGGTTACAAAAAATAAAATATAAACAAAAAATATATTTATTAATATATTTGTTTAATTACCAAAAGTATTAATTTATATAAATCTCATAATGTTATATACAAAAAATATTTTGTTTAGTTTGATAAATTTATGCAATTAACTGAGTATATAGAAATGCCTGGACCCCCAATAGATATATTATTAAAAATACTAGTATCGTTAAAAGTCTTAAATGGCCTAAGTTGCCGAAAAGACTGTGTGTATGTGTGTGTGAATGTGAGTGTGAATGAGAAAACAAAGTGTGAATGTTAAAAAAAAAAAAAAAAAACTGACTATATATAAATATGACTGGTAGTTTTGAGGCACTTGTTATGATAAAAAAAAAAAAAATACCTGATGTTTTCTCATCAAAAGAAGCTTTTAGGGGGCTTGTAGAAAGAAAATGTTTTCCCAGATTCCTCTTCATTTTGCTGTCTTTTACTTTTTTTTATAGGTCGTTTCATGCATACATATGCAGAACATGCCATGTTAATTATTTTTAAAAATAAAAATAAAATAAAAACACACAAAATCAAGAATTCTTCAATAAAACAACTATCTATAACCTATACCTAACCTAGACTTAAAATCTAAAAAAAAACAAGTCATTACAAATTAAATCATTAAAAACTATTTCAAATGTTTAAATATATGAACAAAACTATAAAACAAAGAAGAAATATCTAAGAAAAACTTTCAAAAACACGAGAAAATTGGAAACAAAATTGTATTATGTCCTATGGAAAAGTCAATGTTTACATATTTTCAATATGGCCGACACGAATTTCTCCCCTCTTTTTTGGAGCCACCCCCCACTCCTTCAAACAAGCCTTAGTGTCACTCCCTACCTCCCTGGTCAACATATATTTAGTTTCCACCAATAAATGCGAATTAAATTTATAAACATGGGAAAATTATTTTGGCAACCATTTCTCTTTTCTTTCCTATGAAGTACAAAAACTAAAGTGTGCTTCAAACAATTTCAAGAGGAAAATGAGATTATACAATTTAAAGAGCATCTAAAAAATAATTGATTTAAGAATTTTAATCAAAATTTTTGGATTGAATTTTGGGGAAATCGTAAAAAACTAAAAATCTACATCAGTAAAGGGAGCGTACAGGTATTACGTAACGCAATTTGGGGGGAGGGGGGGTCTCGTAAACCTTACCATACGTTACAAGAGGAGGAAGTGGGGTTGAACAACGCGTTACGTAGCTGGTATTTTAGCGACTTTCCGGTACTTTGCGCAACATAATTGTGACTTTTAGATAAAAATGGCCACTTGAGCGTTACGTAACGTCCAAGGGGGAGGGGGGTCCAGAAAAATGTTACGGCACTTTACATGGGAGGAGGGGGGGTCAAAAATCTTCAAAAATTGAGTTACGTAATACTTGTACGCTCCTTAATCCAGTCAGTCAAAGAACAGTTTTAGTTAAATTTTTATATATTATTTAGTTTTTCGTTTCGTTTTTCGCCCCCTGGACCTCCCGTCATCTGGCTCGGCCACGCCTGCATCGGACTCTCTGCTACGCCCCTCTGAACTGATGGATATACACGTTTTGAGGTCCCCTGAATTCATGACATGGTCTGTCTCTCTCTGTATGTGTGATGGTCACGTCGCAAGACAAATCTGAAGTGAGTTCAACATCGCCAGCCAGCTGAACTCACTTCAGATTTGTCTTGCGACGTGACCATCGTCTCTCTTGACCATTTACTTTCAATTGTATCTTAACTAGTATAATTTATTTGACAGAAGAAGGAGCCGATGCAGCCAAAACACAAAAGCCTCCGATTTAATACAATTTAATGAGACGTTTCGGGTGAATTTCATCTACCCACCTTCAGTCCTTTAAAATTGTTAAAAGTCCCGGAGTTGGTCAATAGGGCGATACGTGTAAATTTATGTATCATATGTCCTGGCGATGTGGGCCATCGTATTTATTTAGTGAGAATGATTAAAAAACAACACGTGTCGATCATATACAGTATATAACTACTTCAACATTTCTCAAAATAATTTTATTTTTATAACTTTAATCCATAAATCAGGTCATTGATTCCGAAATTAAACGAAATGTAAATATTCACATACATAACACCCACCTGGTAATTATGCAATTTTCTTAAAAATTCTTGTATTTGATTGTAAAATATATTCTAAGATAGTATTGTACTCCAAGATGAAAAAACTTATAATAATTGACAATGTTTTTTTCCCGATACTAATCTGTTATTAGTTCTGAAGATGATCCCAACCGGGATCGAAACGTCAACGTGGCGGGAATAAAATACAACTAACTGCGGATTTTCACCTATCCTAATTCTATAATTTTATCCGATTATACGAATGATTGGAGATTTCAAGAAGACAAGAAAGAGGCACCTGTTCGTTGAGCCGGAGGTCCCGGGTTCGTTTCCCCGTTCAAGCAAGAAACATTTATTTCAATTGAATTGGCTACCAATCCTTGAAATATTTAGCATTGCTTTAAAGGGTTGAGATAGCAAGTTCAAGGTTAAAAAAAGGTCAAATATTTTGTTGGACAAATGAAACAGACTCTCTCCGCGTCAGGTGTTAAATATTAATAAAATTCAAATCACTTAGATGATGTAATAAAATTAGACAGGAAATGTGAAAAGGACAGATTTCGATTCTAGGTCAATTAAATCAATATTAATTTAAAAAACCTGAAGAATAGCAGAGAAGTGTTGTGACCTCGTTAGAAAAAAAGTCCGAGATGCCTTAAATATCTCACCAACGAGCACTGCGCGCTTGTTCTCACTCAAAATAGCATTTCGAGAGCTAATAAATTGAATGTATCAATAATAATTCCATCCGTTTAGTTAATTGTATTGATCCCGGGTTCGGATGCACTTGGCAATGGCTGGAATGCATCTAGAGGAAGAAGTTATTCCGGAATGAGTCATCACTCGCTCTGGACCAGATTACATCCCTTACAACAACAACAACAAACAACGATTTATTTGGGACGGAAATTCCAATGAATATTTATTTTACATAACAAAAGAATTTGGCAATAAGTTGATGTTAGGGCCTTCTTTTTTTGAATGAATCACTCACTCACTGCGGCATCTCTTAAATATACAATTAGCCTTTTGTGAGCAATGAAATAAACAGAAATCCCCTCTAACGATGAAACATCACAAAAACTATCCACTCGCTGGAGTGTTTTTTATTTTTCTTCTTAAGGTTGTTCGGACAGTACCTCGTAAGTCATAATAGAATCTAAATTTTTTTTTAATAAAATTAAAAATTTGAATGCGAAAATTCCTTATTATAATTTAGTCGTGACCTATCATAGTTTATAATTGTATTAAGTTAATAATTTAATTACCAAAAATAATAAATGAATGACTTTTGACTTGAGCAGTTTTTCACGTAATATAGATCTGGCAACATTGCATTCATCAACTATCTATTTTAAATCTTAAACGCCTTAAATTTTATTTTATTTAATATATTACAATGTTTAATGCAAATCAGTTTAAATACAATGGACGATTTGCGAGAAAAAATATCGTAAAATGGAAAAAAAAATGTAACTGACAGCGAGAAAAGAAATTATTTTATGCGACGTTGCCAGGTTGGTCTGACTCTCGAGACTTCCTTATTTTTAAATATTGGCGACTGTCATTTTGGAGAATTTTTTGACTTTCTTGTTAAAATATCTTTAAACGTATTCCTCGGAAGTGAATTGATAAAATGTAAGTTTTTTGTTTTTGTATCTATTGCAGAGGTGGCTATATAATTCGATATGTGTGCGTTTCGTCGATATTCCCCATAGACTACATGTTAAATTTCAATTTTTTAAAAATTAATTACACGATAACCCTGGGACAGATCTGCTTCAAAATTTTATTTTAAACGTATGTGATAGTGATTAATAACATATTAAAAAATTAGCTTTTAATCTAATAAAGTGCTTTAATGTCCGAACAACCTTAAAGAAACTTATAATCGTTAAAAAAAATCAATTTCGAGATTTTGATGATTCTTGTAGATAAAAGAAAAAGGGTCTGTGAACACGATTACTTGAAAACGCAAGAAGCTAGTTCGATGATATTTGGTAGATATATGCTTAGGAGAGGACGAGAGCCTTCCCGGGACACAGCAGCCAGGTAAAAATAAAAAACGTTATATCCTGTCGCTGACGTTTCGAGCGCTATCATCTTCAAGGCAAGCAGAATTGTCAAAAAAAAAGTACAGGTGGTGAGGTACTGTATATTAATATCATGCATAAAAATGTCTGTACAATTTTGCGCCGTACTGTACTGATTTTTGACAATTCTGCTTGCCCTGAAGATGAGTGCGACAAGCTCTCGAAACGTCGGCGACAGGAGATAACGTTTTTTATTTTTACCTAACTCCCGTCCTCTCCTAATTGAATATCTACAGCCATCAAACTCAACAATTTGGTATATACTTTTAATACTAAAATAAAATTATAGATTTGTATCAACTTTTTCCACAAAGCACTGTAACTCAAAAATCGGACATTTCGACGCCGCAGTGACGTTCTGCGATGTCCCAAAGTTGCAGCATCGTCCCTTCGACGTCTAAATGTCCGCTTTTTGGTTGCAGTGCTATATGGGTTGGTATAAATACTTCAACCGGAAGTAGGGTAATTTTTTATTTTTTCTCAAATAAGGGGGCTATTATTTTCGGCAGGGTTGAGAGAAAAAACAATTGAATTTTTACTTTCTCTTACCCTATATGGACCCTGTTATGCAATGGTGTGTCAAAGACCAAATATCGAGTTTTGAGAAAATTAACTCTCTAAAAACGAATTAGTAAAAAACTACTAATTCATAGTGAATAGTCACTTTTTTAAGATGTGCAAAGTAGACCACCCGTAAATAGTGGATATCCACTTTTTCAATTAGTAAAAATTATTACTTACTAATTGAAAAAGTGAATTTTTAAAAAAATAATGACCAAAAAAAAGAATCGTTTTAGATATATGAAATAAGGTGCGATGACACCGGGACCTAACTTGTGTTTGCTGACTCGAGTTCTAGCCGAACTCACTTAAACTTGACTTACTCTTAATTCTCTGTTATTTGGTATATAAGTATGTCGCTGGTGTTAACAATGTTTTTTACTTGAATGTTACTATATTCCTTCCCAGCAATTTATTTCTAAATAAACTTAATAAAACTAATTATCGGTATATCAAGAAATATATTTACTAAATTTTAAGTAAAAATATTTCTTAATTGACTATTTAAAAAATAATATTTTATTAATTTAAAAAAATTTGGAATCTATTTGTTTTGACTTAACATATATTTCCTGCAATTTTTAACAAAAAATACAAGTTATCTCAATATTATTATTTATTTGTATAAATAAAGCCTTATATTGCCAAAAATGTCTTTATTAAGGGACCGATCAAACAGCTGATTGAAAAAGTCGGCCATATTGGCTTCTCAGACAGCGGGAATTGAATGAACTACTTTTTGAATTAGTAAAAAATAACTAATCTAAAAGTAACCAATAAACTTACTAAATATATTAGTAGATTCTACTCAAAATGACTAAATTTGATGTAATTTTCTTGCCTACTATTTGAATAAGTAAAAATGCTACTAATTCGTTTTAAGAGACAACATTAAAGTTTTTTGTTTTCATTGGATTATACAGGTATATAATTTTTGTTGTCAATTGTGCAAGTAATATTAAATATAAATTTTTTTAGGACATATTTCATAAAAAAAACACTATTAATTATAGTATTTGAAACAATATTCCGTGCTTAACTCAATTTTGAATTTTTTGGTCTTATTGTTAGACACACCATTGCATAACAGGGTCCATATATTAATATGAAATATATAGATAGAAAGTAATGGATTCATTTCAAAAATTTGATGTCGAGATTTTTTTTTTTTGAAATGGGTGCAAAAGGTCCGAAGACCTATAATGACCATTGGTCCCATGCAGCCAGGAAGAATATATTTAAAAAAGAAAAAAAGGAGAAGCATGATGGATATACACGTTTTGAGATCGCCTGAATTCAAAAAAGTGGTCTTCGCAACAGGGCCTGTCTGTCTGTGTCTCTGTGAACAAAATATCTCAAGACCCAAAAGAGCTAGGAGGTTGAAATTTTATATTTAAGTTAGGCACCCCCATGGGACGTGACACGAAGCTTTTGGACAAAATCGGCCAAAGAGTACTAGTAATTTACTGATTCTCTTTTTCAGTTTTTTTTTTCGATTTTCTCTAAATTCGCTTCAACGATTTTGTTTAAAATTCAAAAATCAATTATTTTTTAGATGCTCTTTAAAATGTATATTCTCATTTTGCTAGTGAAATGTAACAAAATATAAATATTTTCCCATACTTATAAATTTTGCATCTGAATTCAAATGTACCGTACTGTCGGAAACTAAATACATGTCGACACAAAAATCTGGTGTGACAGGTACAGTACACAACTTTCGATTAAGGAAGGTAAGAGAAAGTTGTGTGCTGTGCGACCAGTCACACCGGTTTTTTTTAAATATAGGGTAAGAGAAAGTAAAAATTAAATATAAACAAATGAAACTTCAACCATTTGTAGAGGATAATGAGAAAGTCTAGGGGAAGTCTTTCGCTATAGATTGTGGGGTCGGCGATCATTATTGAAAAAATAAATATGTAAATTTTCACGGAAAAATTAAAATCATAAAAATAATGTACTAGGTAATTGGACAAGTGATACTATTGGATAGGGCCAATTGACCAATCAAAAGGTTACAGGACCGCCGAGAGCTTTGCCGGGCCCTCCTCCGACTAAAGAAAAATTAAATTTTAAATGCCATTTAAGATAACTTCTCCGAGAGTCCCTCCCTGCCCCACTCAGTCTGCGATCTGATTGGTTAATATTTAGCACCTTATCTGCAGTATAGAGATGTCAAAGGTTCCCGAACAATAAATTATAATTGCAATAAATCACATTTGAGTGTTTAAATTATACAAAAAAAAGTCTGATGAAGATATAAATATGGGACCGAAACATTAAAAAAAAAAAACTCCGCCTCTCTTGTTTTTAAATTAGCTTGTAAATAAACCATATTTAATAAGATTTGCATTTAAATTCTTCTTTAAAAAAAGAATAACGAAACAATACATTTTTCTTTTTTTACTTTCTCGTATAGAGAAAGTTATGTAATCGTAAAAAAATTCGACTTCGAGATTTTGATGTTTCTCCACGTTTTAGACCTCCCTGAGTCCAAAAAAACCATTTTTGGCATTATGTCTGTGTGTGTGTGTGTGTGTAAACACGATTGCTTAAAAACCAAAGCAGCTAGATCGATGAAATTTGGTATATGCTCCTTACACTAAAATTGTAGATTTCTATCAACTTTTGGAGTAAATACGTCACTTGGAAGTAGTACTTTACTTCAAAAAGTTTTTCGAAAATTTTGAAATTTTCAATTTTTTTGTTATATTATGATAAAATACTCTATTTTAAAAAGTTTTTATTCTTTGACATTTTTACGAAAACTGAATAGTTTTTGAAATAATCAAAGAAGAAATAGAAAATTTTCGTTAATTTTGATAAAAAATCAAAACAAAATCATACAGGTGTCATTAAAAAAAGGGTAAATATAAACAAATGAATTTGTTTCACACCTGTATGATTTTGTTTTGATTTTTTATCAAAATTAACGAAAATTTTCTATTTCTTCTTTGATTATTTCAAAACTATTCAGTTTTCAAAAAAATGTCAAAGAATAAAAACTTTTTAAAATAGAGTATTTTATCATAATATAACAAAAAATTGAAAATTTCAAAATTTTTGAAAAAACTTTTCAAGTAAAGTACTACTTTTAAGTGACGTATTTACTCCAAAAGTTGATAGAAATCTACAATTTTAGTGTAAGGGGCATATACCAAATTTCATCTATCTAACTGCTTTGGTTTTTAAGCAATCGTGTTCACACACACACCCAGACGTAATTCCAAAAGAATATACGAGAAAGTCTCGGGGAAGTCATTCCCCATATTTTAAGTTTAGCAGAAGACTTTTTTTTTTTAAATAAACCAACGCTTCTGGGTGCGATTTTATAAATAAAACTTAAAAAACAAGATGAAAGCAGAATAATCAAGACCTGAGCGAAAATAAAAGAAAGAAGAAAAAAAAAAAATTAAAGGTGTAGTAATAACATCATCAAAGTGTTTGTTTTTATAAAAAAAAAAAATTCTTTTGATAAGGTTTAGCTTGTATTTTTTCTTTTTAATTAAACTGTATATTTCTAAGAACATTTGAAAGGGCATCGAAAAAAATAATTGATTTTTGAATTTTAATCAAAATCGTTGGAGCGAATTTTGAGAAAATCGAAAAAAACTGGTGTGACTGTCGTACAGCACACAACTTTCTCTTACCTTCGGTAATCGAAAGTTGTGTTCTGTGCTTGTCAGTACGGTACATTCGAATTTCAAGATGTAAAATTTATAAGTATGGCAAAATATTTATATTTTGTTACCATGGCGACCATTTCTCCTATCTTTTCTATGGAGTACAAGAGTAAAGTGTTGTTCAGAAGATTTCAATCACAAAATGAGAATATAAATTTGAAAGAGCATCTAAAAAATAATTTATTTTTGAATTTTAATTTAAATTGTTGCAGCGAATTTTGAGAAAATCAAAAAAAAAAAAAAACTGAAAAACAACATTAGTAAAGTCCTTGTACTTTTTGGACGATTTTGATCAAAAGCTTATTTTCACGCTCGAGGGGGGGGTGCCTAACTTAAATATAAAATTTCAAATCTCAGATTTCAATGAAATTCGTATCATAGTTACAGTCAATAGAGAGTAAGAAAAAGCCCCAATTGCAACTTGATATCTCAACTCGCTTAAGAAATATGGCATGTTAAAGTTGTTAAAAATGACAAAAAATCAACCTAGCCACATTTATTTAAATTGCTATAAAATCTCTCACAAGTGAGGTAGAAAGATGATTGAGGTGTCATTTTACAGCTTTCTAGATGCCCTTTCCAAAGATACACAACAGCAGCAGTTTTCACTTAAACTTACTTTTTTCTGGGGGGGGGGGGGCTCGACTCCCTTGGACCACATGGAGTCGGACTCCATGCTAGCCCCCCCCCCCCAGAAAAAAGTAATTTTAAGTAAATACTTCTATACTTATTCAGATTTCAAGCTTAAGAAGAAAAACAATAAATTAACTAATTACTAAATTAGTTAACTTGTACTTTGGTAGCCAAACATTCTTTCAATCTAAATCTTACAGTATTTTGAGGTTAAATTGTGTGTTCCAGTTTTGTTCAATTTGTGTGCATAATACACACAGATACTTCAAATATAATCATATAAGAAAAAATGGTTGTAATTCAAAAATTCTATAAACAAAACAGGAACACACAATTTACCATCAAAATACTCTAAGAATTAGGTTAAATTGTACCCTGAGATGCCGCAGACGGCTGAAAGAATGTTTGGCTGCCAAAGTTGACTAACAAACGTTACATATTAAAAAATTGAAATATTAATTAGCGGAATCTGTAGTGCCTTTGCAAGATGCTGGGTGATATTGATCATAAAAGCAATGAAAACATAAATTTATGGCACATCTTGTCGCAACAAGTTCAAAGTCCGGAAAATGAACGACCCAACTATTTAAAACAAATATTATTGTAAATTTATTTATGTGTTCAATAAATAGTAATATATTTCTAGTATAATTATTAAATAATTCCTTATACTGTATTATTTTTTTGACAGCTGTCAAAAAATTCGAATTTCTTTCTAGAAAGCATTCGAATTTTCTTTAAATATATGGAACAACATATTAAAAATTAAATGCCAATAATTAAAAAAAAAAAACTTTTAATTTATTATTATTTATTAATATTAAAAAATATTCTGAAACGAAAAAAAAAAAAAATAAATAAATAAATTACACAAAAAAAAAAAAAAATATTTGAACAGAGCGAGATTCGAACTCGAGATTTAACGTTTACAAAGAATGAACACTACTAATCTAGCCACAATGGCTTTTTGATTTGTTATTGTTAGCAACGGCTTAAGGCATGCAGGCCAAATCTTTAACATTTTTTTGTAGCTGAACGGTTGAGAAGTGCGTTCTCTCGCTTTAACAGAATGTATTTTTCATTAAGTAATTTCGATATCGATCCGGAGGCAATCAGACTCAGAAAGTCAGAATGCAATAATCTTTCACACATCTTATTTTGAAACCAATTAGCACCTTTTTATTTCTGTGCCTTTTAAAAAAGAAGAAAAAGGGTCAAAACGACCCAGCCTAGTGTACTGGGATATCCATCAAAATCCCGATATCGAATTTTTGACATAATCGTAATACTTTCTCTCTCTATATATTTCATATATAAGGTAAAAGAAAGTAAAAATAAATTTCTATTCAGTGATGGCACACCAAAATATTTCTTAAAAAAATCTGGTGTGACTGGTATAATTCAAATTTAAATGTTAAATATAGAAATGGAGTTTTTTTTTATTGAGTTTACCTACATATCGCGTATGAATTAAGTAAATAAATAATAGAGTGATAAATCAAAGCTGCCCCCCCTTCATTTTTTATCTTATCTCTTCTTTCTCCCTCCCCTCTCCCTTATACCTGTTATACAATATTTTTGTGCAAATATATATATTATTTAGCGTAAATATTAATAAAAGTATTCAAGAGAATTTAAAATCATAGGATTCCAAATGGCATATTTTCGAAGGAAAGAAATGTACGTTAATCGATAAGAAGGGTTGTAATACGTAATTATTAATAACATTTGAATCATTCAAGACAGAATGTCTTTCTTTCTTCTTTGATTGATTAAAAGAAAAAGTAAAAATTAATGTTCGTTGTTTAAAAATGTTCTCTTTGATTTTATCATCTAAGATCCTAACGAATAAGCCCCGGGTCGGATTAATTAATAAAATAGAGATGACTCAAGATTGATCAAGTTGTCGTTATGAAACAAAGAATTTTTTTTTTAAATTGACGATGAGAAATAAAACCAAACACTCATGCAGAGACAATTTTTCGCTGAAAGAATTGAGACCCATCTTTCAAAAAAAATTCAATTTATTATTTTCTATTCTGCAAACACAAAATTCTGTTTTTAAGTTGGCAATAGCAATTAAATTAGAAACAAATTTAACAAAACATACAAACAATGAATAAAATTTTAATTAGTAATTATTGAGTATTAATTATATTAGGCCTAATTATCAACATTTAATTTATCAATTGTAATTTTTTGCGTATAAAAATCTTTTATATATTGTATTATTTGTATAATTCCTTTACTTTGTTAGTTACTTTTATATAATATATAGGCCTATAATTGTTGTAATAACAGTGGATGCTAAAAGGCCAAAAAATAAATGAAAAAAAAAAATCATTGACTGTAATCAAAGAATATCTCATTCGTTCTATCTTATATTAATTAATTTATGTATTAAAAATATTAAAGGAGAGGAAGAAATTAATAAGACAACGAAAAATCCTACAACAAGAATATCAAAAATAATTAAATCGAAATTAAATTTCATCAAAGAAAAGAGAAAAATCAGGTCACTTATTTAAAATTAATATACTTTGATAAATACTGAATGCGACCCAATTTTAGAAGCATTTGTCTTAAAGGTCTTTTTCGGCAGAGGGAAGCGAACCCGGGACCCGAGGCACGACGAGCCAACAATCAAACAGCCTGGCAACGGATTAGAGATACAGTTAAGTAATAGCAAGCGCGACAAAACCTCGGATGGGCGGCCGGTGAACATCTCCAGGTAGCCATCTGTTTACTCTTTGTATGACCATAAATGGCCTCAGTTACCGATGGGACAAGGGGCAAAACAAAAAAAAATCCATCAAATTTATCAGGAATCCTTTTACCGTTTGAAAATTTCAATATAGTTTAAACAATAAATAACGCATAGGCCTATGTAGATATAATCAGACAAAATTTATTACCACTATTCAATCAACATTTCAGGGGGTTGGGCTTCAGGACTAATGCGGTCATTAAAGAAATCCTCCCATTGATTTTGGCATTAAATGATACAAACAGTTCAAAATCATCAGGAAAACATGGAGGTGACGCAGGTGCCTGCCTCCCCCCCCCTACATCAATGCAAATCGATCGATGTTGGCTTAAGAGTCACGTTCCTTTTTATGTGAATTCACATCTTGGAATGCAACAGGCGGAGAGGAAGAAAACAAAGAAAGAATAATATCAAAATTGGGGGGGGGGGGGGCATTACCCATCTCTCTGGCATCTAGAAATTTGTTTTGATTTTCTTATCATTGTGCCATGTAAATATGAATTATGATATCGGTCTCTATTATCAATATCAAAATAAATCAAACAGTATAACAACAAAATTTGTATTTATTTTTAATATCGACCAACGAACGGAGGCTTTAAAAAAAAATTAAAATTTTGACCTCTTCTCCTCCCCCATTCTTCTTACTAATAAAGTTATTGACTAATGAAAAGAGTTAGGAGGGTGAAATTTTATATTTGAGTTTGCTACCCCCCTGAGACGTGTCACGAAGCTTTTGAACAAAATCGGACAAAGAGTACTAGTACCTTACAGATGTACTTTTTCGAATTTTTTTCAATTTTCACAAAATTCATTTCAACGATTTTGATTAAAATTCATGAATCAATTATTTTTTTGGATGCTATTTTAAATGTTTATTTTCATTTTGCTCTTAAAATTGTTTGAATCTTGTACGTTTATGGTGACAAAATATAAATATTTTTCTATGTTTATCAATTTGACATCTTGAATTATAATTTACCGTACTGTCGAAAATTAAATATATGAAATCTGGCGTGACAAGCACAGATCACAACTTTCAATTGCTCTTGACAGTTGCTCTTGACATTTCGAAGGCTTTCGATCAGGTATGGCATAAAAATCTTTATGCTAAACTTCCATCTTTTGGCCTATCCTCTGAGCTGTGCCAGTGGATCAAGAGCTTTCTAACGGAGCGAAAGATCTCGGTTGTAGTCGACGGTGTGTCTTCTATTCCTCATTCAATCAACGCAGGTGTTCCCCAGGGTTCTGTCCTCTCTCCCACCCTATTCCTTATGTACATTAACGATCTCATGGGAGTAACCTCCAACCCAATTCATTGCTTTGCTGATGACAGTACCCTGCACTCAGTCAGGACTGGTGAAACCTCATCCACTGGTCGTCTGGGGGCTGTGTCGTCGATAAATGATGATCTTGGTCTCTTGGAGGAATGGGGAAACCTCAATCAAGTAAAATTCAATTCCCAAAAAACCCAATGTTGTTTAATTTCTAGACAAAAAAATAGGATTTGCCCTCTCCTTATTTACAGCAATAATAGTCTCGAGTTCAAAGATTCATTTTCTGTTCTGGGAGTGACAGTTACATCTGATCTCTCCTGGAGCAACCACATCTCTTCTGTGGTTAAATCTACCGCAAGGAAATTGGGTTTCCTATTCAAAACGAAGCGTTACTTTTCCTCCCAACAACTCCTAATCCTCTATAAAGCCCAAATTCGGCCGTGTCTTGAATATTGTTCCCACCTTTGGCGAGGGGCGTCGAAAGACGCTCTCTCCTCTTTGGAAGCCATACAGAGGCGTGCAATTAGACTGATAGGTGATTCTACCCTTACTGCATCCCTACAGTCACTAGATCATAGAAGAAGAGTATCTGCACTATCTCTCTTCTACAGGTATTACCATGGTCAATGGTCTGCCGAATTAAAATCAATTATCCCACCCAATGCAACATATTCACGGAACACAAGAGAGGCATCTTCCCAGCATCCCTATGCTGTTCAGATCACGACTAACAGAACAAATCAATTTCATTCTTCCTTTGTCCCCATGACCTCCCGTGATTGGAACAAGCTCCCTGCGTCTATCTTCCCCAAAACCTACAATCTTCAGACTTTCAAGTCTAACCTCAACAGGCATCTTCTCAGTTCCCGCAGTTGAGTTTCCCCTTTATGCTTCTCCTTTTTGTTTTATTTTCTTCCTGGCTGCATGTGACTATTGGTCATTATAGGTCTTCGGACCTTATGCACCCATTCCAAAAAAAAAAAAAAAAAAAAATTACAGAAGGTGAGAGAAAGTTGTGTGCTGTGCGACCATCACACCAGATTTTTTAAAAGTATTCTTTGTATAATTAAATATTTATATATCTGGGACCAATGACTGATGGATAGTGTCAAAAAAATAAATAATCATTTATTTAGCCTAAGTACAGTATTACTGAACTTGATTAGTAGTTAGAATATACATACTATATATAGGTAAGAGAAAATAAAGAAAAATTCTCTCTTTTTTCTAAGTTCAAATAAAAGCCTATCTTGGGTTAATCCGCCCCAGTAAAAAAGGAATTTAAAATGTTGCAAGTCAAAGAGTTTTTACTCGTAATTTAAAAAAAAAACAAAAGGAAGGGAAGGTGAAGAAGATAAACAGTCCCCTTCTATTGTCAAGGAAGTTGAAGTCTCCACCTCGGAATAATTTAATTTTAATTATTAGGAAAATAAATTATCTTCAACCCTAAATCCATCCCGGTATTTTAAAAACATAGAAAAAGATATTTTGCACTTTTATAGAGGACGTTATAGAGAGTTGGTGGTTAAAAAAAAAAAAAAAACACTGGATTTTGACCAGGGCACTGGTCCGAAATTGGTCTTAACCACAAAATTAATTTAAATTGTATTGGATACCAATCAATTTGAATAAATAGGGACGGACGGGGTTTAAATGGCCTATGATGCCAAAAAAGATCTTAATTTAAATAAGAGGCAAAAAACTGGCGTGATATGCACAGAACGCAACTTTCAATTAGCGAATGTAATAGAAAGTTTCATAACTTTCAACTTTTAATTGAAACTATTGGTCCGAAATCCCTGAAAACAAAATTTATGTCTAATTATATTTAAGTTCAGTTTTTTAGATCTTCCATTTCTGTATGATTTAAAATTTATTTGTTTATTTCAATAAAAACCACTGGTCAATATTATATTAAAACCAGAACGGTTAAAACAGGTTTTAACCTGTGGTTTTTCTCTAATGCAGAATTTGCCCATTGGAAAGCATTGATTTTTGTCTTGCCCTATCACAATTAATTAAAATAATTAAATCTCTTAAGGAAGATCGGGGATGGGGCTCGGGATGGATCAAGACAGACAGACAGGCATACACTCTGCCACTGTATATTTATATTTTTCTTAAGGGTCCTTCAATAAGCCAGATATATTATTAATTGCCTGAAACGAGTTGACAGAAAGAAATGTGGTACTTGATTAAAGGGGAACTGGACCGAAGGTGTTACGCATGTTTTTTCCCGATAAAAGAGCGTAGAGTGTCATAAAAGTATGCCCAAAAAATCAAGTAATTCAAAATTTTGCCAAGAGATGTCAGAATGGTAGCTAATAATATTTAATGCATTTGGTTGATTTTCATTGATCTTTTAACAATAAATACTTTATAAATGTTATTATATATTATGTTTCTTTTATAAAAGCATAAAAATAAAGGCTATTAGGGGATCAGCTGTTAGACTAGCCTGCCATCTATTGCAAGAATGCTGAACTAATTTGACAGTTGATTTTTAAATAAATCATCTAAGCTTATTTTAAATATTTCTTAATTAATATGTGATTAATAATAACAATAAATTCATTTTTAAATTTAAAAACAATTAAAGATTATTGGGACAGATTGTTTTTTTTTTTTGTATTTGCTTGATAACAAAAAAAAATTAATTATGATAATTTTTAATAAGTCATTAAAAAAAATTATAGCCTCGATAATCCCAATAATCTCTGATGAATTTAATTCATTTAAAAAAAAAACCGCATTGAAAAATTCCTTGTAATAGTCTAGTTTTTTTTAAAGTACGTTTAGACGTCGCTCCTGAACCCCCTTTAGAAAAGGCGAGGGTTCGCCGCAGGCGGTTAGTACGAATATAAACCTCCTCTTTGAATGCGCCACTGCCTTTATTATATCAAAAATTAGGGTGCAATATTTATGGAAACCAAAAAATTAATTAATTTAAAAAAGCAGTGCTAGTTGAGTTTTTGCAGGTTCGATGGCTCGGAATAGTAGGGCTAGGGGGTAGGTGGTGCAGCAGCCGGGGCAGCTCCCAGGGATCAATAATGTTAAAGGACCAGAAAGTGGAAATATTTAAAAAAAGATCTATCTATCTGCATGCATGTATTCTATATAGACCACACACACACACACACATTCAATGAGCTTTTATTATACGATTTAAAAATTTAGTGCCAATCTATCAAACTACCTGATGAATAGATAAGATAAGAACAGGTGGCCAAATCGAAAAGTGTTTTATTAATAATAATAATAGCATTTAAAAAAAAAACCCTACTTGGTCATTACTTCATGTTAAAAAAAATATGGTGTGACTAGTTGCACACCTTCGATATTTGAAAATTGTCTTCTGTGCTAGTCAACCCAGATTTTTGTGTAGTTTCCGCCGAT